>SZWC01003503.1:72465-85834 GCA_023375785.1 Penium margaritaceum
GTCATGGTCAGTGACATATGCATACTTTGGGTGGTCACTGTGCATTGAAGCCACATTGTGCCACTACATATTGAAGGTATTTGTACTTGCCAGTAGATAACTAGTATTCACAAACCATTCCCTTCCACCCTGACCATTTGTGACTCGTGTTGTGAGTTGTCAACGTTTACCACACTTAGTGACATTATTTGGTCATGGTCAGTGACATATGCCTACTTTGGTTGGTCATCGTGCATGGTCCCCACACAATGCCACAACGTATTGAAGCCCCTTGTGCTTGCTTTGTGATACGTGGTGTTCCCAAACCATTGTTCCCCCCTCTGGCCATTTGTGACTCGTATTATGAGTTGTCAACGTGGACCACACACAGCGGATTTCTTTGGTCAAAGGCTGTAAACATGCCTACTTTGGCCGGTCATTGTGCATGGTAGCCACACCGCGCTACTACTGAGTGAAGGTCGTTGTACGTGGTAGTTGAGAACCGATGTTCTCATAGCATTGTTTCCTCTCCTGGCCGTTTGTGACTCCTGTTATGGTTGGTCAACGTTGACCACCCAGATTGAAATTCCGTGGTCATGATCAGTGATATATGCCTAGTTTGGTTGTTTGGTGTGCATGTTAGCCACACCGTGCCACTACGTATAGAAGTTCTTTTTCCTTTATAGTCAATACATAGGCTTCCCAAACAATTGTCTCTCCCTGTGACCATTTGTGACTCGTGTTATGAGTTGTCAATGTTGACCACACAAAGTGGACATATTTGGTCGTAGTCAGTGACGTATGCATCCTTTGGTTGGTCACTGTGCACACTAGCCATACCGTGCCACTGCTTGTTGAAGGTCTTTGTACTCCCTAGTTCATAACTAGTGTTCCCAATCCATTGTTTTCCCCTCTGACCATTTCTGACTCGTGTTTTGCGTTTTCAAAGTTGACCACATGAAGTGAAATTCTTTCATCATGTTTAGTGACATATGCATACATTCGTTGGTCACTGTGCATTGAAGCCACATTGTGCCATGACATATTGAAGGTATTTGTACTTGCTAGTAGATAATTAGTATTCACAATCCATTATCTTCCACCCTGACCATTTGTGACTCGTGTTATGAGTTGTCAAAGTTTACCACACTTAGTGACATTATTTGGTCATGGTCAGTGACATATGCCTACTTTGGTTGGTCATCGTGCATGGTCTCCACACCGTGCCACAACGTATTGAAGCCCCTTGTGCTTGCTATGTGATACTTTGTGTTCCCAACCCATTGTTTCCCCCTCTGACAATTCGTGGCCGATGGTATGGGTTGTCAACGTTAACCACACATAGTGAAATCATTTGGTCATGGTAAGTGGCACATGCCTAATCTGGTTGGTCATTGTACATGGTAGCCACACCATTCCACTACTTGTTGAAGTTATTTGTACTTGATTTTCAATAAACAGCAAAAGGTTTCTCCCTTTGACACCAGGTCGGTTTTTTTTAATTTGTTACGTGTATGTGCCTTCACTGGCATACTCCCTCCCATTTACCTAGAGGGATGTTCCGTGGACGACCTGGAGGACAAATTTGCGACCGCATTATGACAACCCCCTACCCCTCCATGGCTTATGTTTGAATGTAAAGTTGAGGTAGCACAACACGGCCGCCCCCCCTCCCCCTTCCCCAAGTCGCGCTCCTATTCTATATTGCGCATACGAGGACTCAAACCAGGACCTATCGCTCCAGAATCTAACTCTATAAGCACTAAGCCAACTCACATGGTGTTCATATGNAATATTTTGGTTGGTCATTGTGCATGGTAGCCATACTGTGCCACCACTTATCGAAGGTCTTTGTACTTGCTAGTCGATACCAAGTATTCCCAAACCATTGTTTCCCCCTCTGACCATTTGTGACTCGTATTATGAGTTGTCAACGTTGACCACACACAGCGGATTTCTCTGGTCAGAGGCAGTACATATGCCTACTTTGGTCGGTCATGGTGCATGGTAAGCACACCGTGCTACTACTAACCGAAGGTCATTGTACTTGGTAGTTGAGAAGCGATATTCTCATGGCATTGTTTCCTCTTCTTACCGTCTGTGACTCGTGTTATGGTCGGTCAGCGTTGACCACCCATATTGAAATTATGTGATCATGATCAGTGAGATATGCCAAGTTTGATTGTTTGGTGTGCATATTAGCCACACCGTGCCACTACGTATTGAAGTTCTTTGTCCTTTCTAGTCAATACATATGCTTCCGAAACCATTGTCTCTCCCTCTGACCATTTGGGACTGGCGTTATGAGTTGTCAATGTTGACCACACATAGTGGACTTATTCGGTCGTAGTTTGTGACGTATGCATCCTTTGGTTGGTCACTGTGCACGATAGCCATACCGTGCAACTGCTTGTTGAAGGTCTTTGTACTTCCTAGTTGATAACTAGTGTTCCCAATCCATTGTTTTCCCCTCTGACCATTTGTGACTCGTGTTATGCGTTTTCAACGTTGACCACATGAAGTGAAATTCTTTCGTCATTTGCAGTGACATATGCATACCTTGGTAGGTCAATGTGCATTGAAGCTACATTGTGCAACTACATATTGAAGGTATTTGTACTTGCTAGTAGATAACTAGTATTTACAAACCATTACCTTCCACCCTGACCATTTGTGACTCGTGTTGTGAGTTGTCAAAGTTTACCACACTTAGTGATAATTTGGTCATGGTCAGTGACATATGCCTACTTTGGTTGGTCATCGTGCATGGTCTCCACACCGTGCCACAACGTATTGAAGCCCCTTGTACTTGCTATGTGATACTTGGTGTTCCGAAACCATTGATACCCCCTCTGACCATTTGTGACTCGTATTATGAGTTGTCAACGTTGACCACACAGCGGATTTCTTTGGTCAAAGGCAGTACATATGCCTAGTTTGGTCGATCATTGTACATGGTAGCCACACCGTGCTACTACTGAATGAAGAGCGTTGTACTTGGTGGTTGAGAACCGATATTCCCATAGCATTGTTTCCTGTCCGGACCGTTTGTGACTCGTGTTATGGTTGGTCAACATTGACCACCCATATTGCAATTATGTGGTCATGATCAATGACATATGCCTAGTTTGGTTGTTTGGTGTACATATTAGCCACACGGTGCCACTACGTATTGAAGTTCTTTGTCATTTCTAGTCAATACATAGGCCTCCCAAACCATTTGTTCTCCCTATGACCATTTGTGACTCGTGTTATGAGTTGTCAATGTTGACCACACATAGTGGACTTATTCGGTCGTAGCCAGTGACGTATGCATCCTTGTGTTGTTCACTGTGAACGCTAGCCATAGCGTGCCACTACTTGTTGAAGGTCTTTGTAGTTCCTAGTTGATAACTAGTGTTCCCAACCCATTGTTTTCCCCCCTGACCAGCTGTGACTCATGTTTTGCGTTTTCAATGTTGACCACATGAAGTGAAATTCTTTCGTCATGGTCAGTGACATATGCATGCTTTGGGTGGTCACTGTGCATTGAAGCCACGTTGTGCCACTACATATTGAAGGTATTTGTACTTGCTAGTAGATACTAGTATTCACACACCATTGCCTTCCACCCTGACCATTTGTGACTCGTATTGTGAGCTGTAAAAGTTTACCACACTTAGTGACATTATTTGGTCATGGTCAGTGAAATATGCCTACCTTGGTTGGTCATCGTGCATGGTCTCCACACTGTGCCATACATATTGAAGCCCCTTGTGCTTTCTATGTGATACTTGGTGTTCCCAACCCATTGTTTCCCCCCCCCCCCTGACCATTTGTGACTCATATCATGATTTGTCAACGTTGACCACACACAGCGGACTTGTTTGGTCGAAGGCAGTACATATGCATATTGTGGTCGGTCATTGTACATTTTAGCCACACCGTGCTACTACAAACTGAAGGTCGTTGTACTTGGTACTTGACAACGGATATTCCCATAGCATTGTTTCTTGTCCTGACCCTTTGTGACTCGTGTTATGGTTGGTCAACGTTGACCACCCATATGGAAATTCTCTGGTCATGATTAGTGACATATGCCTAGTTTCCTTGTTTGGTGTACATATTAGCCACACCGTGCCACTACGTATTGAAGTTCTTTGTCCTTTCTAGTCAATACACAGGCTTCTGAAACAGTTTTCTCTCCATCTGACCGTTTGTGACTCGTGTTATGAGTTGTCAATGTTGACCACACATAGTGGACTCATTCTGTCGTAGTCAGTGACGTATGCATCCTTTGGTTGGTCACTGTGCACGCTAGCCATACCGTGCCACTGCTTGATGAAGGTCTTTGTACTTCCTAGTTGACAAGTAGTGTTCCCAACCCATTTTTCCCCTCTGACCATTTGTGACTCGTGTTATGCGTTTTCAACGTTGACCACATGAAGTGAAATTCTTTCGTCATGGTCATTGACATATGCATACTTTGGCTGGTCACTGTGCATTGAAGCCACATTCTGCCACTACATATTGAAGGTGTTTGTACTTGCTAGTAGATAACTAGTATTCACAAACCATTACCTTCCACCCTGACCATTTGTGACTGGTGTTGTGAGCTGTCAAAGTTTACCGTACTTAGTGATATTATTTGTTCATGCTCAGTGACATATGCCTACTTTGGTTGGTCATTTAGCATGGTCTCCACACAGTTCCACAACGTATTGAAGCCCCCTGTTCTTGCTATGTGATACGTGGTGTTCTTAAACCATTGTTCCCCCCTCTGCCCATTTGTGACTCGTATTATGAGTTGTCCATGTGGACCACACAGATTTCTTTGGTCAAAGGCAGTACATATGCCTACTTTGGTCGGTCATTGTGCATGGTAGCCACACCATGCTACTACTAACTAAAGGTCGTTGTACTTGGTAGTTGAGAACCAATATTCTCATAGCATTATTTCCTCTCCCGACCGTTTGTGACTCGTGTTATGGCTGGTCAACGTTGACCATCCATGTCGAAAGTCTGTGGTCATGATCAGTGACATATGCCTAGTTTGATTGTTTGGTGTGCATATCAGCCACACCGTGCCACTACGTATTGAAGTTCTTTGTCATTTCTAGCCAATACATAGGCTTCCCAATCCATTGTTTTCCCCTCTGACCATTTGTGACTCGTGTTATGCGTTTTCAACATTGACCACATGAAGTGAATTTGTTCGTCGTGGTTAGTGACATATGCATACTTTGGTTGGTCACTGTGCATTGGAGCCACATTGTGCCACAACATATTGAATATATTTGTACTTGCTAGTAGATAACAAGTCTTCACAAACCATTACCTTCCACCCTGACCATTTGTGACTCGTGTTGTGAGTTGTCAAAGTTTACCACACTTAGGGACATTATTTGGTCATGGTCAGTGACATATGCCTACTTTGGTTGGTCATTGTGCATGGTCTCCACACCGTGCCACAACGTATTGAAGCCCATTGTGCTTGCTATGTGATTCGTGGTGTTCCCAAACCATTGTTTCCCCCTCTGACCATTTGTGACTCGTATTATGAGTTGTCAACGTGGACCAAACACAACGGATTTCTTTGGTCAAAGGCAGTAAATATGCCTACTTCGGTCGGTCATTGTGCATGGTAGCCACACCGCGCTACTACTGACTGAAGGTCATTGTACTTGGTAGTTGAGAACCGATATTCTCATAGCATTGTTTCCTCTACTGACCATTTGTGACTCGTGTTATGGTTGGTCAATGTTGACCACCGATGTTGGAATTTTGTGGTCATGATCAGTGACATATGCCTAGTTTGATTGTTTGGTGTGCATATTAGCCACACCGTGCCACTACATATTGAAGTACTTTGTCCTTTCTAGCCAATACATAGGCTTCCCAATCCATTGTTTTCCCCTCTGACCATTTGTGACTTGTGTTATGCATTTTCAACGTTGACCACATGAAGTGAATTTTGTTCGTCATGGTTAGTGACATATGCATACGTTGACTTGTCAGTGTGCATTGAAGCCACATTGTGCCACTACATATTGAAGGTATATTTACTTGCTAGTAGAAAACAAGTATTTACAAACCATTACCTTCCACCCTAACCATTTGTGACTCGTGTTGTGACTTGTCAAAGTGTACCACACTTAGTGACATTATTTGGTCATGGTCAGTGACATATGCCTTCTTTGGTTGGTCATCTTGCATGGTTTCTACACCGTGCCACAACTAATTGAAGCCCCTTGTACTTGCGATGCGATAATTGATGTTCCCAGACCATTGTTTCCCCCTCTGACCATTTGTGCCTTGTAATATGAGTTGTCAACGTTGACCACACACAGCGGATTTCTTTGGTCAAAGGCAGTACATATGCCTACTTTGGTCGGTCATTGTACATGGTAGCCGCACCGTGCTACTACTGAATGAAGGTCGTTGTACTTGGTAGTTGAGAACCGATATTGCCATAGCATTGCTTCATGTCCTGACCGTTTGTGACTCATGTTATTGTTGGGCAACGTTGACCACCCATATTGAAATTCTCTGGTAATGATCAATGACATATGCCTAGTTTGGTTGTTCGGTGTGCATACTAGCCACACCATGGCACTACGTATTGAAGTTCTTTGTCCTTCCTAGTCAATACATAGGCTTGCAAAACCATTTTCTCGCTCTCTGACCATTTGTGACTCGTGTTATGAGTTGTCAATGTTGACCACACATAGTGGACTTATTCGGTCGTAGTCAGTGACGTATGCATCCTTTTGTTGGTCACTGTGCACGCTAGCCATATCGTGCTACTGCTTGTTGACGGTCTTTGCACTTGTTAGTTGATAACTAGTGTTTCCAATCCATTGTTTTCCCCTATGACAATTGGTGACGCGTGTTATGCGTTTTCAATATTGACCACATGAAGTGAAATTTGTTTGTCATGGTTAGTGACATATGCATATATTGGCTGGTCACTGTGCATTGAGGCGACACTGTGCCACTACATATTGAAGGTATTTGTACTTGCTAGTAGATAACTAGTATTCACAAACCATTACCTTCCACCCTGACCATTTTTGACTCGTGTTGTGAGTTGTCAAATTTTACCACACTTAGTGACATTATTTGGTCATGGTGAGTGACATATGCCTACATTGGTTGGTCAGCATGCATGGTCTCCACACCGTGGCACAATGTATTGAAGCCCCTTGTGCTTGCTAGGTGATACTTGGTGTTGGAATGATGCTTCTCACCATGGCAGGAGTGACTCGAAAAAGGAACACCAAAAAGACAAGCCTTAGTGGCCTAGTGGTTAATGGTGTCCACCTCTAGAGGCAGGGGCCCGGGTTCAAGTCCCACAAGATGAAATTCTGCCCTGCCTCAAGGCAGGTGGAAAATAGATGCCAGGAAGCTAGCTCAACCTCTAGAGTTCCTCTTTAAGTTTCTAGAAGGCCAGGTGAGGGTCCAGGAAGGTGGCACACCCTCGAGAAGGGGTGAATTGTCCCACAAGGCATCTAGAGGTGTCTTGGTCTTCTCGACACCTTCCCTTCTACTAGATGCAAGTTGAGGAATCTAGGAAAGGGCAGGAGCTTCTAGAGGAAGGAAGGGATCCCTTCCTAGGTGGGAAAGGGACAGCCTACCAAGGAGCACTCTAGAAGCCATAGAATCTGCTATGAAGCTCCAAATCTGGCATGCTTTGGTGTTCTGGAAAGCTTAGATCAGTCGCTATAATATGCCACTGCTTGTGGGCATTGATCAAGTGTTAATTCCCATCCAATTGAGGAAAAAACTATTGCCTCACTCTCTGACCAGATTTTGCCATCCTTGGAACCAGTTGCCTCCACAGTTTCAGTCTCTCCAAAAACAGTTGGTGGTGTGAACCAGCCACTGCTAGGGACCCTCCAGGGTGCACACTCACCCTCAGGCCAACGCTTGGTGTTCCCAAACCATTGTTTCCTCCTCTGACAATTTGTGACTCGCATTAGGAGTTGTCATCGTTGACCACACACAACGGATTTCTTTGGTCAAAGGCAGTACATATGCCTACTTTGGTCGGTCATTGTACATGGTAGCCACACCGAGCTACTACTGACTGAAGGTCGTTGTAATTGGTAGTTGAGAACCAATATTCTCATACCATTGTTTCCACTCCTGACTGTTTGTGACTCGTGTTATGGTTGGTCAACGTTGACCACCCATATTGAAATTCTCTGGTCATGATCAGTGACATATGCCTAGTTTGATTGTTTGGTGTGCATATTGGCCACAATGTGCTACTACGTATTGAAGTTCTTTGTCCTTTCTAGCCAATACATAGGCTTCCCAATCCATTGTTTTCCCCTCTGACAATTTGTGACTCGTGGTATGCGTTTTCAACGTTGACCACATGGAGTGAAGTTTTTTCGTCATGTTTAGTGACACATGCATGCTTTGGTTGGTCACTGTGCATTGAAGCCACATTGTACCACTACATATTGAAGGTATTTGTACTTGCTAGTAAACAACTATATTTCACAAACCATGACCTTCCACCTTGACCATTTGTGACTCGTGTTGTGAGTTGTCAAAGTTTACAACACTTAGTGCCATAATTTGGTCGTGGTCAGTGACATATGCTTACTTTGGTTGGTCATCGTGCATGGTCTCCACACCGTGCCACAACGTATCAAAGTCCCTTGTGCTTGCTATGTGATACTTGGTATTCCCAAACCATTGTTTACCCCTTTGACCATTTGTGACTCGTATTATGAGGTGTCAACGTTGACCACACACAGCGTATTTCTTTGGTCAAAGGCAGTACATATGCCTACTTTGGTTGGTCATTGTACATGGTAGCCACACCGTGCTACTACTGACTGAAGGTCGTTGTACTTGGTAGTTGAGAACCGATATTCCCATAGCATTGTTTCCTGTCCCGACCGTTTGTGACTTGTGTTATGGTTGGTCAACGTTGACCACCCATATTGAAGTTTTCCGGTCATGATCAGTTACATATCCCTAGTTTGGTTATTTCGTGTGCATATTTGCCACACCGTGCCACTACGTATTCAAGTGCTTTGTCCTGTCTGGTCAATACATAGGCTTCCCAAACACTTTTCCCTCCCCCTGACCGTTTGAGACTCGTGTTATGAGTTGTCAATGTTGACCACACATTGTGGACATATTCGGTCGTAGTCAGTGACGTATGCATCCTTTGGTTGGTCACTGTGCACGCTAGCCATACCGTGCCACTGCTTGTTGAAGGTCTTTGTACTTCCTATTTGATAACTAGTATTTCCAACCCATTGTTTTCCCCTCTGACCATTTGTGACTTGTGTTATGGGTTTTCAACTTTGACCACATGAAATGAAATTCTTTCGTCATGGTCAGTGACATATGCATACTTAGGTTGGTCACTGTGCATTGAAGCCACATTGTGCCACTACATATTGAAGGTGTTTGTACTTGCTAGTAGATAAAAAGTATTCACTAACCATTACCTTCCACCCTGACCATTTGTGACTCGTGTTGTGAGTTGTCAAAGTTTACCACACTTAGTGACATTTTTTGGTCATGGTCAGGGACATATGCCTACTTTGGTTGGTCATCGTGCATGGTCTCCACACTGTGCCATAACGTATTGAAGACCCTTGTGATTGGTATGTTATACTTGGTGTTCCCAACCCATTGTTTCCCCCTCTGAACATTTGTGACTCGTATTATGAGTTGTCAATGTTGACCACACACAGCGGATTTCTTTGGTCAAAGGCAGTACATATGCCTACTTTGGTTGGTCATTGTACATGGTAGACACACCGTGCTACTACTGACTGAAGGTCGTTGTACTTGGTAGTTGAGAACCGATATTCCCAAAGCATTGTTTCCTTTCCTGACCGTTTGTGACTCGTCTTATGGCTGGTCAACATTGACCACCCATATTGAAATTTTCCGGTCATGATCAGTTACATATCCCTAGTTTGGTTATCGTGTGTGCATATTTGCCACACCGTGCCACTACGTATTGAAGTGCTTTGTCCTGTCTGGTCAATACATAGGCTTCCCAAACACTTTTCCCTCCCCCTGACCATTTGAGACTCGTGTTATGAGTTGTCAATGTTGAGCACACATAGTGGACATATTCGGTCGTAGTTAGTGACGTATGCATCCTTTGGTTGGTCACTGTGCACGCTAGCCATACCGTGCCACTGCTTGTTGAAGGTCTTTGTACTTCCTAGTTGATAAATAGTGTTCCCAACTCATTTGTTTCCCCTTTGACCATTTGTGACTCGTGTTATGCGTTTTCAACGTTGACCACATGAAGTGAAGTTGTTTTGTCCTGGTCAGTGACATATGCATACTTTGGTTGGTCACTGTGCATTGAAGCCACATTGTGCCACTACACATAGAAGGTATTGGTACTTGCCAGTAGATAACTAGTATTCACAAACCATTACCTTCCACCCTGACCATTTGTGACTCGTGTTGTGAGTTTTCAAAGTTTATCACACTTAGTGACATTGTTTGGTCATGGTCAGTGACGTATGCCTACTTTGGTTGTTCATCGTGCATGGTCTCCACACCGTGCCACAACGTATTGTAGCCCCTTGTGCTTGGTATGTGATACGTGGAGTTCCCAAACCACTGTTTCCCCCTCTGGCCGTTTTTGACTCGTATTATGAGTTGTCAACGTTGACCACACACAACGGATTTCTTTGGTCAACGGCAGTACATATGCCTACTTTGGTCGGTCATTGTGCATGGCAGCCACACCGTGCTACTACTGACTGAAGGTCGTTGTACTTGGTAATTGAGAACTGATACTCCGATAGCATTCTTTCCTGTCCTGGCCGTTTGTGACTCATGTTATGGTTGGTTGACGTTGACCACCCGTATTGAAATTCTGTGGTCATGATCAGTGACATATGCCTACTTTGGTTATTTGGTGTGCATATTAGCCACATCGTGCCACTAGGTATTGAAGTTATTTGTCCTTTCTAGTCAATACGTAGGCTTCCCAACCCATTGTCTCTCCCTCTGACCATTTGTGACTCGTGTTATGAGTTGTCAATGTTGACCACACATAGTGGACTTATTCGGTCGTAGTCGGTGACGTTTGCATCCTTTTGTTGGTCACTGTGCATGCTAGCCACACCGTGCCACTTCTTGTTGAAGGTCTTTGTACTTCCTAGTTGATAACTAGTGTTCCCAACCCATTTGTTTCCCCTTTGACCATTTGTGACTCGTGTTATGCGTTTTCAACGTTGACCACATGAAGTGAAGTTATTTTGTCCTGGTCAGTGACATATGCATTCTTTGGTTGGTCACTGTGCATTGAACCCACATTGTGTCACTACATATTGAAGGTTTTTGTACTTGCTAGTAGATGACTAGTATTCACGGACCATTACCTTCCACCCTGACTATTTGTGACTCGTGTGGTGAGTTGTCAACGTTTACCACACTTAGTGACATTCTTTGGTCATGGTCATTGACATATGCCTACTTTTCGTTGGTCATCGTGCATGGTCTTCAAACCATGCCACAACGTATTGAAGCCCCGTGTACTTTCTATGTGATTTGTGGCGTTCCCAAACCATTGTTTCCCCCTCTGACCACTTGTGACTCGTATTATGAGTTGTCAACGTTGACCACACACAGCGGATTTGTTTGGTCAAAGGCAGTACATATGCCTACTTTGGTCGGTCATTCTGCATGGTAGCCACACCGTGCTACTACTGACTGAAGGTCTTTGTACTTAGTAGTTGAGAACCAATATTCCCATAGCATTGTTTCCTGTCTTGACCGTTTGTGACTCGTGTTATGGTTGGTCAACGTTGACCACCCATATTGAAATTTTGTGGTCATGATCAGTGACATGTGCCTAGTTTGGTTGTTTGGTGTGCATATTAGCCCCACTGTGCCATTACGTATTGAAGTTCTTTGTCCTTGCTAGTAAATACATAGGCTTCCCAAACCATTGTCTCTCCCTCAGACCGTTTGTGACTCGTGTTATGAGTTGTCAATGTTGACCACACATATTGGACTTATTCGGTCGTAGTCAGTGACATATGCATCCTTTGGTTGGTCACTGTGCACACTAGCTATACCGTGCCACTTCTTGTTGAAGGTCGTTGTACTTCCTCGTTGATAACTAGTGTTCCCAATCCATCGTTTTCCCCTCTGACCATTTGTGACTCGTGTTATGCGTTTTCAATGTTAACCACATGAAGTGAAATTCTTCCGTCATTGTCGGTGACATATGCATACTTTGGTTGGTCACTGTGCATTGAAGCCACATCCTGCCACTACATATTGAAGGTATTTGTACTTGCCAGTAGATAACTAGTATTCACAAACCATTACCCTTCACCTTGACCATTTGTGACTCGTGTTGTGAGTTGTCAAAGTTTACCACACTTAGTGACATTATTTGGTCATGGTCAGTGACATATGCCTGCTTTGTTTGGTCATCGTGCATGGTCTCCACACCGTGCCACAACGTAATGAAGCCCCTTGTGCTTGCTATTTGATACTTGGTGTTCCCAAACCATAGTTCCCCCCTCTGACCATTTGTGACTCGTATTATGAGTTGTCAACGTTGACCACACACATGGGATTTCTTTGGTCAAAGGCAGTACACATGCCTGCTTTGGTTGGTCATTGTACATGGTAGCCACACCGTGCTAGTACTGAATGAAGGTCGTTGTACTTGGTAGTTGAGAACCAATATTCCCATAGCATTGTTTCCTGTCCTGACCGTTTGTGACTTGTGGTATGGTTGGTCAACGTTGACCACCCACATTGAAATACTGTGGTCATGATCAGTGACATATGCCTAGTTTGGTTGTTTGGTGTGCATGTTAACCACACCGTGCCACTACGTATTGAAGTTCTTTGTCCTTTCTAGTCAATACATAGGCTTCCTAAACCATTTTCGCTCCCTCTGCCCATTTGTGACTCGTGTTATGAGTTGTCAATGTTGACCACACGTAGTGGACTTATTCGGTCGTAGTCAGTGATGTATGCATCCTTTGGTTGGTCACTGTGCACGCTAGCCATACTGTACCACTATTTGTTGAAGGTCCTTTTACTTCCTAGTTTATAACAGGTGTTCCCAACCCATTGTTTTCCCCTCTGACCATTGTGACTCGTGTTATGCATTTCCAACGTTGACCACATGAAGTGACATTCTTTCGTCATGGTCAGTGACATATGGATACTTTGGGTGGTCACTGTGCATTGAAGCCACATTGTGCCACTACATATTGAAGGTATTTGTACTTGCCAGTAGATAACTAGTATTCACAAACCATTACCTTCCACCCTGACCATGTGTGACTCGTGTTGTGAGTTGTCAAAGTTTACCACACTTAGTGACATTATTTGGTCATGGTCAGTGACATATGCCTACTTTGGTTGGTCATCGTGCATGGTC
>SZWC01003503.1:87976-100478 GCA_023375785.1 Penium margaritaceum
GTGGTCAACGTGGACCACACACGGCAGATTTCTTTGGTCAAAGGCAGTACATATGCCTTCTTTGGTCAGTCATTGTACATGGTAGCCACACCGTGCTACTACTGACTGAAGGTCGTACTACTTGGTAGTTGAGAACCGATATTCCCATAGCATTGTTTCCTGTCCTGACCATTTGTGACTCGTGTTATGGTTGGTCAACGTTGACCACCCATATTGAAATTTTGTTGTCACGATCAATGACATATGCCTAGTTTGGTTGTTTGGTGTGCACATTAGCCAACCCGTGCCACTATGTATTGAAGTTCTTTGTCCTTTCTAACCAATACATAGGATTCCCAAACCATTGTCTCTCCCTCTGACCATTTGTGACTCATGTTATGAGTTGTCAATGTTTATCACACATAGTGGACTTATTCGGTCATAGTCAGTGATGTATGCATCCTTTGGTTGGTCACTGTGCACGCTAGTCATACCGTGCCACTGCTTGTTGAAGGTCTTTGTACTTCCTAGTTGATAACTAGTGTTCCCAACCCACTGTTTTCCCTTCTGACCATTTGTGACTCGTGTTATGCGTTTTCAACGTTGACCACATGAAGTGAAATTCTTTCGTCGTGGTTAGTGACATATGCATACTTTGGTTGGTCACTGTGCATTGAAGCCACATTGTGCCACCACATATTGAAGGTATTTGTACTTGCTAGTAGACAACTAGTATTCACAAACCATTACCTTCCACCCTGACCATTTCTGACTCGTGTTGTGAGTTGTCAGAGTTTACCACACTTAGTGACATGATTTGGTCATGGTCAGTGACATCTTCCTACTTTGGTTGGTCATTGTGCATGGTCTCCATACCATGCCACAACGTATCGAAGCCCCTTGTGCTTGCTATGTGGTACTTGAAGTTCCCAAACCATTGTATCACCCTCTGACCATTTGTGACTCGTATTATGAGTTGTCAACGTTGACCACACACAGCGGATTTCTTTGGTCGACGGCACAACATATACCTACGTTGGTCGGTCATTGTGCATGGTAGCCATACCATGCTAATACTGACTGAAGGTCGTTGTACTTGTAAGTTGAGAACCGATATTCCCATAGTACTGTTTCCTGTCCTGACCGTTTGTGACTCGTTTTATGGTTGATCAACGTTGACCACCCATATTGAAATTATGTGGTCATGATCAGTGACATATGCATAGTTTAGTTGTTTGGTGTGCATATTAGCCACACCGTGCCACTACGTATTCTAGTTCTCTGTCCTTTCTATGCAATACATAGGCTTCCCAAACACTTGTCTCTCCCTCTGACCATTTGTGACTCGTGTTATGAGTTGTCAATGTTGACCACTTAGAGTGGACTTATTCGGTCGTAGTCAGTGACGTATGCATCCTTTGGTTGGTCACTGTGCACGCTAGCCATACCTAGCCACTGCTTGATGAAGGTGTTTGTACTTCCTAGTTGATGACTAGTGTTCCCAACCCGTTGTTTCCCACTATGACCCTTTGTGACTCTTGTTATGCATTTTCAACGTTGACCACATGTAGTTAAATTGTTTCGTCATGGTCAGTGACATATGCATTATTTGGGTGGTCACTGTGCATTGAAGCCACGTTGTGCCACCACACATTGAAGGTATTTGTACTTGCTAGTAGATAACTAGTATTCACAAACCATTACCTTCCACCCTGACCATTTGTGACTCGTGTTCTGAGTTGTCCAAGTTTACCACACTTAGTGACATTATTTGGTCATGGTCAGTGATGTATGCCTACTTTGGTTGTTCATCGTGCATGGTCTCCATACCGTGCCACAATGTATTGAAGCCCCTTGTGCTTGCTATGTGATGCATGGTGTTCCCCAACCATTGTTTCCCCCTCTGGCCATTTGTGACTCGTATTATGAGTTGTCAATGTTGACCACACACAGCTGATTTCTTTGGTCAACAGCAGTACATATGCCTACTTTGGTCGGTGATTGTGCATGGTAGCCACACCGTGCTACTACTGACTGAAGGTCGTTGTACTTGGTAGTTGAGAACCAATATTCCCATAGCATTGTTTCCTGTCTTGACAGTTTGTGACTCGTGTTATGGTTGGTCAACGTTGACCACCCATATTGAAATTCTGTGGTCATGATCAGTGACATATGCCTAGTTAGGTTGTTTGGTGTGCATATTAGCCCCACTGTGCCACTACGTGTTGAAGTTCTTTGTCCTTTCTAGTCAATACATAGGCTTCCCAAACCATTGTCTCTCCCTCTGACCATTTGTGACTCGTGTTATGAGCTGTCAATGTTGACCACACATAGTGGACTTATTCGGTCGTAGTCAGTGACCTATGCATCCTTTGGTTGGTCACTGTGTACACTAGTGTTCTGCTTGTTGAAGGTCGTTGTACTTTGTCGTTTATAACTAGTGTTCCAAATCCATTGTTTTCCCCTCTGACCATTTGTGACTCGTGTTATGCATTTTCAACAATGACCACATGAAGTGAAATTCTTTTGTCATGTTCAGTGACATATGCATACTTTGGTTGGTCACTGTGCATTGAAGCCACATCGTGCCACTACATATTGAAGGTATTTGTACTTGCTAGTAGATAGCTAGTATTCACAAACCACTACCTTCCACCCTGACCATTTGTGACTCGTGTTGTGAGTTGTCAAAGTTTACCACACTTAGTGACATTATTTAGTAATGGTCAGTGACATATGCCTACTTTGGTTGGTCATCGTGCATGGTTCCCACACCATGCCACAACGTATTGAAGTCCCTTGTGCTTGCTATGTGATACGTGGTGTTCCCAAACCATTGTTTCCCCCTCTGACCATTTGTGACTCGTAGTTTGAGTTGTCAACGTGGACCACACAAAGCGGATTTCTTTGGTCCAAGGCAGTAAATGTGCCTACTTTGGACGGTCATTGTGCTTGGTAGCCACACCGCGCTACTACTGACTGAAGTTCATTGTACTTGGTAGTTGAGAACCAATATTCTCATAGCATTGTTTCCTCTCCTGACCGTTTGTGACTCGTGTTATTGTTGGTGAACGTTGACCACCCACATTGAAATTATCTGGTCATGATCAGTAACACATGCCTAGTTTGATTGTTTGGTGTGCATATTACTCACACCTTGCCACTACGTATTGAAGTTCTTTGTCCTTTCTAGCCAATACATAGGCTTCCCAATCTATTGTTTTCCACTCTGACCATTTGTGACTCGTGTTTTGTGTTTTCAACGTTGACCACATGAAGTGGAATTTGATTGTCATGGTTAGTGACATATGCATGCTTTGGTTGGTCACTGTGCATTGAAGCCACATTGTGCCACTACATATTGAAGGTATTTGTACTTACTAGTAGATAACTAGTATTCACAAACCATTACCTTCCACCCTGACCATTTGTGACGCGTGTTGTGAGCTGTCAGTTTTTACCACACTTAGTGACATTACTTGGTCATGGTCAGAGACATATGCCTACTTTGGTTGGTCATCGTGCATGGTCTCCACACCGTGCCACAGAGTATTGAAGCCCCTTATGCTTGCTATGTGATACTTGGTGTTCCCAAACCATTGTTTCTACCTTTGACCATTTGTGACTCGTATTATAAGTTGTCAACGTTGACCACACACAGCGGATTTCTTTGGTCAAAGGCAGTACATATGCCTACTTTGGTCGGTCATTGTACATGGTAGCCACACTGTGCTGCTACTGAATGAAGGTCGTTGTACTTGGTAGTTGAGAACCGATATTCCCATAGCATTGTTTCCTGTCCTGTCCGTGCCACTATTTGTTGAAGGTCTTTTTACTTCCTAGTTGATAACTAGTGTTCCCAACCCATTGTTTCCCCCTCTGACCATTTGTGACTCGTATAATGAGTTGTCAACGTGGACCACACACAGTGGATTCCTTTGGTCAAAGGCAGTACATATGCCTACTTTGGTCGGTCATTGTGCATGTTAGCAACACCGCGCTACGACTGACTGAAGGTCATTGTACTTGGTAGTTGAGAACCGATTACCTCATAGCATTGTTTCCTCTCCTGAACCTTTGTGACTTGTGTTATGGTTGGTCAACGTTGACCACCCATATTGAAATTTCTGGTCATGATCAGTGACATATGCCTAGTTTCATTGTTTGGTGTGCATATTAGCCACACCATGCCACTACGTATTGAATGTTTATGTCCTTTCTAGCCAATACACAAGCTTCCCAATCCATTATTTTCCCCTCTCACCATTTGTGACTTGTGTTATGCGTTTTCAACGTTGACCACATGAAGTGAAAATTGTTCATCATGGTTAGTGACATATGCATGCTTTGGTTGGTCACTGTGCATTGAAGCCACATTGTGCCACTACATACTCAAGGTATTTGTACTTGCTAGTAGATAACTAGTATTCACAAACCATTACCTTCCACCCTGACCATTTGTGACTCGTGTTGTGAGTTGTCAAAGTTTACCACACGTTTTGACATTATTTGGTCAGTGACATATGCCTACTTTGGTTGGTCATCATGCATGGTCTACACACCGTGCCACAACGTATTGAAGTCCATTGTGATTGCTATGTGATACTTGGTGTTCCCAAACCATTGTTTCCCCCTCTGACTATTTGTAACTCGTATTATGAGTTTTGAACGTTGACCACACACAGCGGATTTCTTTGGTCAAACGCAGTACATATGTGACTTTGGTCGGTCATTGTGCATGGTAGCCATACCGTGCTACTACTGACTGAAGGTCGTTGTACTTGGTAGTTGAGAACCGATATTCCCATAGCATTGTTTCCTGTCCTGACCGTGCCACTATTTGTTGAAGGTCTTTTTACTTCCTAGTTGATAACTAGTGTCCCCAATCCATTGTTTTCCCCTCTGACCATTTGTGACTCGTATTATGAGTTGTCAACGTTGACCACACACAGCGGATTTCTGTGGTCAAAGGCAGTACATATGCCTACTTTGGTCGGTCATTGTGCATGGCAGCCACACCGTGCTACTACTGACTGAAATTCGTTGTACTTGGTAGTTGAGAACCGATATTCCCATAGCATTGTTTCCTGTCCTGACCGTGCCACTATTTGTTGAAGGTCTTTTTACTTCCTAGTTGATAACTAGTGTCCCCAATCCATTGTTTTCCCCTCTGACCATTTGTGACTCGTATTATGAGTTGTCAACGTTGACCACACACAGCGGATTTCTGTGGTCAAAGGCAGTACATATGCCTACTTTGGTCGGTCATTGTGCATGGCAGCCACACCGTGCTACTACTGACTGAAATTCGTTGTACTTGGTAGTTGAGAACCGATATTCCCATAGCATTGTTTCCTGTCCTGACCGTGCCACTATTTGTTGAAGGTCTTTTTACTTCCTAGTTGATAACTAGTGTCCCCAATCCATTGTTTTCCCCTCTGACCATTTGTGACTCGTATTATGAGTTGTCAACGTTGACCACACACAGCGGATTTCTGTGGTCAAAGGCAGTACATATGCCTACTTTGGTCGGTCATTGTGCATGGCAGCCACACCGTGCTACTACTGACTGAAATTCGTTGTACTTGGTAGTTGAGAACCGATATTCCCATAGCATTGTTTCCTGTCCTGACCGTGCCACTATTTGTTGAAGGTCTTTTTACTTCCTAGTTGATAACTAGTGTCCCCAATCCATTGTTTTCCCCTCTGACCATTTGTGACTCGTATTATGAGTTGTCAACGTTGACCACACACAGCGGATTTCTGTGGTCAAAGGCAGTACATATGCCTACTTTGGTCGGTCATTGTGCATGGCAGCCACACCGTGCTACTACTGACTGAAATTCGTTGTACTTGGTAGTTGAGAACCGATATTCCCATAGCATTGTTTCCTGTCCTGACCGTGCCACTATTTGTTGAAGGTCTTTTTACTTCCTAGTTGATAACTAGTGTCCCCAATCCATTGTTTTCCCCTCTGACCATTTGTGACTCGTATTATGAGTTGTCAACGTTGACCACACACAGCGGATTTCTGTGGTCAAAGGCAGTACATATGCCTACTTTGGTCGGTCATTGTGCATGGCAGCCACACCGTGCTACTACTGACTGAAATTCGTTGTACTTGGTAGTTGAGAACCGATATTCCCATAGCATTGTTTCCTGTCCTGACCGTTTGTGACTCGTGTTATGCGTTTTCAACATTGACCACATACGTGAAATTTTTTCGTCATGGTTAGTGACATATGCATACTCTGGTTGGTCACTGTGCACGCTAGCCATACCGTGCCACTGCTTGTTGAAGGTCTTTGTACTTGCTAGTTGATAACTAGTGTCCCCAATCCATTGTTTTCCCCTCTGACCATTTGTGACTCGTGTTATGCGTTTTCAACATTGACCACATACGTGAAATTTTTTCGTCATGGTTAGTGACATATGCATACTCTGGTTGGTCACTGTGCATTGAGGCCACAGAGTGCCACTACATATTGAAGGCATTTGTACTTGCTAGTAGATAACTAGCATTCACAAACCATTACGTTTCACCCTGACCATTTGTGACTCGTGTTGTGAGTTGCCAAAGTTTACCACACTTAGTGACATTATTTGGTCATGGTCAGTGACATATGCCTACTCTGGTTGGTCATCGTGCATGGTATCCAAATCGTGCCACAACCTATCAAAGCTCATTGTGATTGCTATTAGATACTTGGTGTTTCCAAACCATTGTTTCCCCCTCTGACCATTTGTGATTCGTATTATGAGTTGTCAACGTTGACCAGACACAGCGGATTTCTTTGGTCAAAGGCAGTACACATACCTACTTTGGTCGGTTATTGTACATGGTAGCCACAGCGTGCTACTACTGAATGACGGTCGTTGTACTTGTAAGTTGAGAACCAATATTCCCATAGCATTGTTTCCTGTCCTGACCGTTTGTGACTCGTGTTATGGTTGGTCGACGTTGACCACCCGTATTCAAATTATGTGGTCATGATCAGTGACATATGCCTAGTTTGGTTGTTTGGTGTGCATATTAGCCACACGGTTCCACTACGTATTGAAGTTCTTTGTCCTTTCTAGTCAATACATAGGCTTCCCAAACCATTTTCTCTCCCTCTGACCATTTGTGACTCGTGTTATGAGTTGTCAAGATTGACCACACATAGTGGACTTATTCGGTCATAGTCTGTTACGTATGTATCTTTTGGTTTATAATTGTGCACGCTAGCCATATTGTGCCACTGCTTGTTGAAGGTATTTGTACTTCCTAGTTGATAACTAGTGTTCCCAACCCATGGTCTTCCCCTCTGACCATTTGTGACTCGTGTTATGCGTTTTCAACGTTGACCACATGAAGTGAAATTCTTTCGTCATGGTCAGTGACATATGCATACTTTGGTTGGTCACTGTGCATTGAAGCCACATTGTGCCACTACATATTGAAGGGATTTGTACTTGCTAGGAGATAACTAGCATTCACAAACCATTACGTTTCACCCTGACCATTTGTGACTCGTGTTGTGAGTTGTCAAAGTTTACCTCACTTAGTGACATTATTTGGTCATGGTCAGTGACATATGCCTACATTGGTTGGTCACCGTGCATGGTCCCCACACCGTACCACAACGTATTGAAGCCCCTTGTGCTTGCTATGTGATACGTGGTGTTCCCAAACCATTGTTTCCCCGTGTGACCATTTGTGACTCGTATTGTGAGTTGTCAACGTTGACCACACACAGCGAATTTCTTTGGTCATAGGCAGAACATATGCCTACTTTGGTCGGTCATTGTGCATGGTAGCCACACTGTGCTACTACTGACTGAAGGCCGTTGTACTTGGTAGTTGACAACCGATATTCCCATAGCATTGTTTCCTGTACTGACTCTTTGTGACTCGTGTTATGGTTGGTCTACGTTGACCACCCATATTGAAATTCTGTGGTCATGGTCAGTGACATATGCCTAGTTTGGTTGTTTGGTGTGCATATTAGCCACACCGTGCCACTACGTATTGAAGTTCTTTGTCCTTTCTAGTCAATACATAGGCTTCCTAAACTATTGGCTCCCCCTCTGACCATTTCTGACTCGTGTTATGAGTTGTCCATGTTGACCACACATAGTGGACTTATTCGGTCGTAGTCAGTGACGTATGCATCCTTTGGTTGGTCACTGTGCACGCTAGTCATACCGTGCCACTGCTTGTTGATGGTCTTTGTACTTTCTAGTTGATATATAGTGTTTCCAATCCATTGTTTTCCCCTCTCATCATTTGTGACTCGTGTTATGCGTTTTTATCGTTGACCACATGAAGTGAATACTTTTGTCATATTCAGTGACATATGCATCCTTTGGGTGGTCACTGTGCATTGAAGCCACATTGTGCCACTACATATTGAAGGTATTTGTACTTGCTAGTAGATAACTAGCATTCACAAACCATTACCTTCCACCCTGACCATTTCTGACTCGTGTTGTGAGTTGTCAAAGTTTACCACACTTAGTGACAATATTTGGTCATGGTCAGTGACATATGCCTACTTTGGTTGGTCATCGTGCATGGTCTCCACACCGTGCCACAACGTGTTGAAGCCCCTTGTGCTTGCTATGTGATACGTGGTGTTCCCAAACCATTGTTTCCCCCTCTGACCATTTGTGACTCGTATTATAAGTTGTCAACGTGGACCACACAGCGGATTTCGTTGGTCAAAGACTGTCCATATGCCTACTTTGGTCGGTCATTGTGCATGGTAGCCACTACGCGCTACTAATGACTGAATGTCATTGTACTTGGTAGTTGAGAACCGATATTCCCATAGCATTGTTTCCTGTTCGACCGTTTTTGACTCGTGTTATGGTAAGTCAACATTGACAACCCGTATTGAAATTCTGTGGTCATGATCAGTTACATATGCCTAGTTTGGTTGTTTGGTGTGCATATCAGCCACACCGTGCCACTACGTATTGAAGTTCTTTGTCATTTCTAGCCAATGAATAGGCTTCCTAGTCCATTGCTTTCCCCTCTGACCATTTGTGACTCGTGTTATAAGTTGTCAACATGGACCACACAGCGGATTTCGTTGGTCAAAGACTGTCCATATGCCTACTTTGGTCGGTCATTGTGCATGGTAGCCACTACGCGCTACTAATGACTGAATGTCATTGTACTTGGTAGTTGAGAACCGATATTCCCATAGCATTGTTTCCTGTTCGACCGTTTTTGACTCGTGTTATGGTAAGTCAACATTGACAACCCGTATTGAAATTCTGTGGTCATGATCAGTTACATATGCCTAGTTTGGTTGTTTGGTGTGCATATCAGCCACACCGTGCCACTACGTATTGAAGTTCTTTGTCATTTCTAGCCAATGAATAGGCTTCCTAGTCCATTGCTTTCCCCTCTGACCATTTGTGACTCGTGTTATAAGTTGTCAACATGGACCACACAGCGGATTTCGTTGGTCAAAGACTGTCCATATGCCTACTTTGGTCGGTCATTGTGCATGGTAGCCACTACGCGCTACTAATGACTGAATGTCATTGTACTTGGTAGTTGAGAACCGATATTCCCATAGCATTGTTTCCTGTTCGACCGTTTTTGACTCGTGTTATGGTAAGTCAACATTGACAACCCGTATTGAAATTCTGTGGTCATGATCAGTTACATATGCCTAGTTTGGTTGTTTGGTGTGCATATCAGCCACACCGTGCCACTACGTATTGAAGTTCTTTGTCATTTCTAGCCAATGAATAGGCTTCCTAGTCCATTGCTTTCCCCTCTGACCATTTGTGACTCGTGTTATAAGTTGTCAACATGGACCACACAGCGGATTTCGTTGGTCAAAGACTGTCCATATGCCTACTTTGGTCGGTCATTGTGCATGGTAGCCACTACGCGCTACTAATGACTGAATGTCATTGTACTTGGTAGTTGAGAACCGATATTCCCATAGCATTGTTTCCTGTTCGACCGTTTTTGACTCGTGTTATGGTAAGTCAACATTGACAACCCGTATTGAAATTCTGTGGTCATGATCAGTTACATATGCCTAGTTTGGTTGTTTGGTGTGCATATCAGCCACACCGTGCCACTACGTATTGAAGTTCTTTGTCATTTCTAGCCAATGAATAGGCTTCCTAGTCCATTGCTTTCCCCTCTGACCATTTGTGACTCGTGTTATAAGTTGTCAACATGGACCACACAGCGGATTTCGTTGGTCAAAGACTGTCCATATGCCTACTTTGGTCGGTCATTGTGCATGGTAGCCACTACGCGCTACTAATGACTGAATGTCATTGTACTTGGTAGTTGAGAACCGATATTATCATTTCATTGTTTCCTCTCCTGACCGTTTGTGACTCGTGTTATGATTGGTTAACTTTGACCACCCATGTTGAAATTCTCTGGTCATGATCAGTGACATATGCATAGTTTGATTGTTTGGTGTGCATATTAGCCACACCGTGCCACTACGTATTGAAGTTATTTGTCCTTTCTAGCCAATACATAGGCTTCCCAATCCATTGTTTTCCCCTCTGACCCTTTGTGACTCGTGTTATGCGTTTTCAACATTGCCCACGTGAAGTGATATTTGTTCGTCATGGTTAGTGATATATGCATACTTTTGTTGGTCACTGTGCATTGAAGCCACATTGTGCCACTACATATTGAAGGTATTTGTACTTGCTAGTAGATACCTAGTATTCACAAACCATTACCTTCCACCCTGACCATTTGTTACTCGTGTTGTGAGTTATCAAAGTTTACCACACTTAGTGACATTATTTGGTCATGGTCAGTGACATATGCCTACTTTGGTTGGTCATCGTGCATGGTCTCAACACTGTGCCACAATGTGTTGGAGCACCTTGTGCTTGCTATGTGATACTTGGGGTCCCCAAACCATTGTTTCCCCCTCTGACCATTTGTGACTCATACTATGTGTTGTCAACGTTGACCGCAGACAGCGGATTTCTCTAGTGAAAGGCAGTACATATGCCTACGTTGGTTGGTCATTGTACGTGGTAGCCACACCGTGCTACTACTGAATGAAGGTCGTTGTACTTGGTAGTTGAAACCTAGTATTCCCATAGAATTCTTTCCCGTCCTGACCGTTTGTGACACGTATTATGGTTGGTCCACGTTGACCGTCCATATTGAAATTATGTGGTCATGATCAGTGACACATGCATAGTTTGGTTGTTTGGTGTGCATATTAGCCACACCGTGCCACTACGTATTGAAGTTGTTTTCCCTTTATAGTCAATAAATAGGCTTCCCAAACCAATTTCTCTCCATCTGACCATTCGTGACTCGTGTTATGAGTTGTCAATGTTGACCACACATAGTGGACGTATTCGGTCGTAGTCAGTGACGTATGCATCCTTTGGTAGGTCACTGTGCACGCTAGCCATACCGTGCCACTGCTTGTTGAAGGTCTTTGTATTTTCTAGTTGATAACTAGTGTTCCCAACCCATTGTTTTCCCCTCTGACCATTTGTGACTTGTGTTATGCGTTTTCAACATTGACAACATGAAGTAAAATTCTTTCGTCATGGTCAGTGACATATGCATGATTTGGGTGGTCACTGTGCATTGAAGCCACGTTGTACCACTAGATATTTAAGGTATTTGTACTTGCTAGTAGATAGCCAGTATTTACAAACCATTGCCTTCCACCCTGACCATTTGTGACTCGTGTTGTGAGTTGTCAAAGTTTACCACACTTAGTGACAATATTTGGTCATGGTCAGTGACATATGCCTACTTTGGTTGGTCATCGTGCATGGTCTCCACACCGTGCCACAACGTATTGAAGCCCCTTGTGCTTGCTATGTGATTCGTGGTGTTCCCAAACTATTGTTTCCCCCTCTGACCATGTGTGACTGGTTATGAGTTGTCAACGTGGACCACACACAGCGGATTTCTTTGGTCAAAGGCAGTACATATGCCTACCTTGGTCGGTCATTGTGCATGGTAGCCACACCGTGCTTCTTCTGACTGAAGGTCGTTGTACTTGGTAGTTGAGACCAATATTGTCATTACATTGTTTTCTCTCCTGACCGTTTGTGACCCGTGTTATGGTTGGTCAACGTTGACCACCCATATTGAAATTCTCTGGTCATGACCAGTGACATATGCCTAGTTTTCTTGCTAGGTGTGCATATTAGCCACACCGTGCCACTACGTATTGAAGTTCTTTGTTCTTTCTAGCCAATACATAGGCTTCCCAATCCATTGTTTTCCCCTCTGACCATTCGTGACTCCTGTTATGTGTTTTCAACGTTCACCACATGAAGTAAAATTTGCTCGTCATGGTTAGTGACATATGCATACTTTGGTTGGTCACTGTGCATCGAGGCCACATTGTGCCACTACATATTGGAGGTATTTGTACTTGCTAGTAGATTATTAGCATTCACAAAACATTACCTTCCACCCTGAGCATTTGTGACTCGTGTTGTGAGTTGTCAAAGTTTACCACACATAGTCACATTATTTGGTCATGGTCAGTGACATGTGCCT
>SZWC01003503.1:123918-135444 GCA_023375785.1 Penium margaritaceum
TGCTATGTGATACATGGTGTTTTCAAACCATTATTTCCCCCTCTGAGCATTTGTGACTCGTATTATGAGTTGTCAACGTTGACGACACACAGCAGATTTCTTTGGTCAATGGCAGTAAATATGCCTACTTTGGTCGGTCATTGTGCATGGTAGCCATACCGTGCTACTACTGACTTAAGGTCGCTGTACTTGGTAGTTAAGAACCGATATTCTCATAGCATTGTTTCGTGTCCTGACCGTTTCTGACTCGTGTTATGGTTGGTCAACGTTGACCACCCATATTGAGATTCTATGGTCATGATCAGTGACATATGCCTAGTTTGGTTGTTTGGTGTGCACATTAGCCACACCGTGCTACTACGTATTGAAGTTCTTTGTCCTTTGCAGTCAATACATAGACTTCCCAAACCATTGTCTCTCCCTCTGACCATTTGTGACTCGTGTTATGAGTTGTCAATGTTGACCACACATAGTGGACTTATTCGGTCGTAGTCAGTGACGTATGCATCCTTTGGTTGGTCACTTTGCACGCTAGCCATACCGTGCCACTACTTGTTGAAGGTCTTTTTACTTCCAAGTTTATAACTAGTGTTCCCAACCCATTGTTTTCCCCTCTGACCATTTATGACTCGTGTTATGCATTTTCATCGTTGACCACATGAAGTGAAATTCTTTTGTCATGGTTATTGACATATATATACTTTGGGTGGTGACTGTGCATTGAAGCCACATTGTGCCACTACATATTGAAGGTATTTGTACTTGCTAGTAGATAACTAGTATTCACAAACCATTACCTTCCACCCTGACCATTTGTGACTCATGTTGTGAGTTGTCAATGTTTACCACACTTAGTGACATTATTTGGTCATGGTTAGTGACATATGCCTACTCTGGTTGGTCATCGTGCATGGTCCCCACACCGTGCCACAACGTATTGAAGCCCCTTGTGCTTGCTATGTGATACGTGGTGTTCCCAAACCATTGTTTCCCCCTCTGACCATTTGTGACTCTTATTATGAGTTGTCAACGTGGACCACACACAGCGGATTTCTTTGGTCAAAGGCAGTACATATGCCTACTTTGGTCGGTTATTGTACATGGTAGCCACACCGTGCTACTATTGACTGAAGGTCGTTGTACTTGGTAGTTGAGAACCAGTATTCCCATAGCATTGTTTCCTGTCCTGACCGTTTTTGACTCGTGTTATTGTTGGTCAACGTTGACAACCCATATTGAAATCATGAGGTCATGACCAGTGACATATGCTTAGTTTGGCTGTTTGGTGTGCAAACTAGCCACACCGTACCACTACGTATTGAAGTTCTTTGTCCTTTCTAGTCAATACATAGGCTTCCCAAACCATTTTCTCTCCCTGTGACCATTTGTGACTCGTGTTATGTGTTTTCAATGTTGAACACACATAGTGGACTTATTCGGTCGTAGTCAGTGACGTATGCATCCTTTGGTTGGTCACTGTGCACGCTAGCCATACCGTGCCACTACCTGTTGAAGGTCTTTGTACTTCCTAGTTGAGAACCAGTGCTTCCAACCCATTGTTTTCCCCTCTGACCATTTGTGACTCGTGTTATGCGTTTTCAACGTTGACCAAATGAAGTGCAATTCTTTCGTCATGTTCAGTGACATATGCATACTTTGTTTGCTCACTGTGCATTGAAGCCACATTGTGCCACTACATATTGAAGGTATTTGTACGTGCTTTCAGATAACTAGTATTCACAAACCATTACCTTCCACCCTGACCATTTGTGACTCGTGTTGTGAGTTGTCAAAGTTTACCACACTTAGTGACATTATTTGGTCATGGTTAGTGACATATGCCTACTTTGGTTGGTCATCGTGCATGGTCTCCACACCGTGCCACAACGTATTGAAGCCCCTTGTGCTTGCTATGTGATACTTGATGTTCCCAAACCATTGTTTCCCCCTCTGACCGTTTGTGTCTCGTGTTATGAGTTGTGCATGTTGACCACACACAGCGGATTTTGTTGGTCAAAGGAAGTACATACGCCTATTTTGGTTGGTCATTGTGCATGGTAGCCACACCGTGCACTACTGACTGAAGGTCGTTCTACTTGGTAGTTGAGAACCGATATTCTCATAGCGTTGTTTCCTCTCCTGACTGTTTGTAACTCGTGATATGGTTGGTCAACATTGACCACCCATATTGAAATTCTGTGGTCATGATCAGTGACATATGCATAGTTTGGTTGTTTTGTGTGCATGTTAGCCACACCGTGCCACTATGTATTGAAGTTCTTTGTGCTTTTTAGCCAATACATAGGCATACCAAACCATTGTCTCTCCCTCTGACCATTTGTAACTCGTGTTATGAGTTGTCCATGTCGACCACACATAGTGGACTTATTCGGTCGTAGTCAGTGGTGTATGCATCCTTTGGTTGGTCACTGTGCACGCTAGCCATACCGTGCCAATGCTTGTTGAAGGTTTTTGTATGTGGTAATTGATAGCTAGTGTTCCCAACCCATTGTTTTCCCCTCTGACCATTTGTGACTTGTGTTATGTGTTTTCAACGTTGACCACATGAAGTGAAATTTGTTGGTCATGGTTAGTGACATATGCATACTTTGGTTTGTCACTGTGCATTGAAGCCTCGTTGTGCTAATACATATTGAAGGTATGTGTACTTGCTGGTAGATAAATAGTATTCACAAAACATTACCTTCCACCCTGACCATTTGTACCTTGTCTTCTGAGTTGTCAAAGTTTACCACACTTAGTGACATTATTTGGTCATGGTCAGTGACATATGCCTACTTTGGTTGGTCATCGTGCATGGTCTCCACACCATGCCACAATGTATTGAAGCCCCTTGTGCCTGCTATGTGATACTTTATGTTCCCAAACCATTGCTTCCCCCTCTGAAAATTTGTGACTCGTATTATGAGTTGTCAATGTTGACCACACACAGGGGATTTCTTTGGTCAAAGGAAGTACATATGCCTACTTTGGTTGGTCATTGTGCATGGTAGCCACACCATGCACTACTGACTGAAGGTCGTTCTACTTGGTAGTTAAGAACCGATATTCTCATAACATTGTTTCCTCTCCTGACCGTTTGTGACTCGCGATATGGTTGGTCAACATGGACCACCCGTATTGAAATTTTGTGGTCACGACCAGTGACATATGCCTAGTTTGGTTGTTTCATGTGCACATTAGCCACACCGTGCCACTCCGTATTGAAGTTCTTTGTCCTTTCTAGTCAATACATAGGCTTCCCAAACCATTTTCGCTCCCTCTGACCATTTGTGACTTGTGTTATGAGTTGTCAATGTTGACCATCCATAGTGGACTTATTTGGTCGTAGTAAGTGACGTATGCATCCTTTGGTTGGTCACTGTGCATGCTAGCCACACCGTGCCACTGCTTGTTGAAGGTCTTTGTACTTCCTAGATAATAACAGGTGTTCCCAACCCATTGTTTTCCCCTCTGACCATTTGTGACTCGTGTTATGCGTTTTCAACGTTGACCACATGAAGTGAAACTCTTTCGTCATGGTCAGTGACATACATGCATACTTTGGGTGGTCACTGTGCATTGAAGCGACATTGTGCCACTACATATTGAAGGTATTTGTACTTGCTAGTAGATAACTAGTATTCACAAACCATTACCTTCCACCTTGACCATTTGTGACTCGTGTTGTGAGCTGTCAAAGTTTACCACACTCAGTGACATGATTTGGTCATGGTCAGTGACATATGCCTACTTTGGTTGGTAGTCGTGCATGGTACCCACACCGTGCCACAGCGTATTCAAGCCCCTTGTGCTTGCTATGTGATACGTGGTGTTCCCAAACCATTGTTTCCCCCTCTGACCATTTGTGACTCGTATAATGAGTTGTCAACGTGGACCACACACAGTGCATTTCTTTGGTCAAAGGATGTACATATGCCTACTTTGGTCGGTCATTGTGCATGTTAGCAACATCGCGCTACGACTGACTGAAGGTCATTGTACTTGGTAGTTCAGAACCGATATTCTCATAGCATTGCTTCCTCTCCTGAACCTTTGTGACTTGTGTTATGGTAAGTCAACGTTGACCACCCATATTGAAATTTCTGGTCATGATCAGTGACATATGCCTAGTTTCATTGTTTGGTGTGCATATTAGCCACACCGTGCCACTACGTATTGAATTTTTACGTCCTTTCTAGCCAATACACAGGCTTCTCATTCCATTATTTTCCACTATCACCATTTGTGACTTGTGTTATGCGTTTTCAACGTTGACCACATGAAGTGAAAATTGTTCGTCATGGTTAGTGACATATGCATGCTTTGGTTGGTCACTGTGCATTGAAGCCACATTGTGCCACTACATACTGAAGGTATTTGTACTTGCTAGTAGATAACTAGTATTCACAAACCATTACCTTCCACCCTGACCATTTGTGACTCGTGTTGTGAGTTGTCAAAGTTTACCACACGTTGTGACATTATATGGTCATGGTCAGTGACATATGCCTACTTTGGTTGGTCATCATGCATGGTCTACACACCGTGCCACAACGTATTGAAGTCCATTGTGATTGCTATGTGATATTTGGTGTTCCCAAACCATTGTTTCCCCCTCTGACTATTTGTAACTTGTATTATGAGTTGTGAACGCTGACCAAACACAGCGGATTTCTTTGGTCAAAGGCAGTACATATGCCTACTTTGGTCGGTCACTGTGCATGGTAGCCACACCGTGCTACTACTGACTGAAGAAAGTTGTACTTGATAGAACCGATATTCCCAAAGCATTGTTTCTTGTCCTGACCGTTTGTGACTCGTGTTATGGTTGGTCAACGTTGACCACCCATATTGAATTTATGTGGTCATGATTAGTGACATATGCCTAGTTTGGTTGTTTGGTGTGCATATTAGCCACACCGTGCCACTACGTGTTGAAGTTCTTTGTCCTTTACAGTCAATACATATGCTTCTCAGACCATTTTCTCTNCCATTTGTGACTCGTGTTGTGAGTTGTCAAAGTTTACCACACGTTGTGACATTATATGGTCATGGTCAGTGACATATGCCTACTTTGGTTGGTCATCATGCATGGTCTACACACCGTGCCACAACGTATTGAAGTCCATTGTGATTGCTATGTGATACTTGGTGTTCCCAAACCATTGTTTCCCCCTCTGACTATTTGTAACTTGTATTATGAGTTGTGAACGCTGACCAAACACAGCGGATTTCTTTGGTCAAAGGCAGTACATATGCCTACTTTGGTCGGTCACTGTGCATGGTAGCCACACCGTGCTACTACTGACTGAAGAAAGTTGTACTTGGTAGTTGAGAACCGATATTCCCAAAGCATTGTTTCTTGTCCTGACCGTTTGTGACTCGTGTTATGGTTGGTCAACGTTGACCACCCATATTGAATTTATGTGGTCATGATTAGTGACATATGCCTAGTTTGGTTGTTTGGTGTGCATATTAGCCACACCGTGCCACTACGTGTTGAAGTTCTTTGTCCTTTACAGTCAATACATATGCTTCTCAGACCATTTTCTCTCCGTCTGACCATTTGTGACTCGTACTATGAGTTGTCAATGTTGACCACACATAGTGGACTTATTCTGTCGTAGTCAGTGACGTATGCATCCTTTGGTAGGTCACTGTGCACGCTAGCCATACCGTGCCACAGCGTGTTGAAGGTCTTTGTACTTCCCATCCCATTGTTTTCCCCTCTGACCATTTGGGACTCATGTTATGCGTTTTCAACGTTGATTACACGAAGTGAAATTCTTTCGTCATGGTTAGTGACATATGCATACTTTGGATGGTCACTGTGCATCCAAGCCACATTGTGCCACTACACCTTGAAGGTATTTGTACTTGCTAGTAGTTAACTAGTATTCACAAACCATTACCTTCCACCCTGACCATTTGTGACTCGTGTTGTGAGTTATCAAAGTTTACCACGCTTAGTAACATTATTTGGCCATGGTTAGTGACATATGCCTACTTTGGTTGGTCATCTTGCATGGTCTCCACACTGTGCCACAACATCTTGAAGCATCTTGTCCTTGCTATGTGATGCTTGGTGTTCCCAAACCATTGTTTCCCCCTCAGACCATTTGTGACTCGTATTATGAGTTGTCAATGTTGACCACACACAGCGGATTTCTTTGGTCAAAGGCAGTACATATGCCTACTTTGGTCGGTCGTTGTGCATGGCAGCCACACCGTGCTACAACTGACTGAAGGTCGTTGTACTTGGTAGTTGAGAACCAATATTCCCAAATCATTGTTTCCTGTCCTGACCGTTTGTGACCCGTGATATGGTTGGTCAACGTTGACCACCCATATTGAAATTATGTGGTCCTGATCACCGACATATGCCTAGTTCGGTTGTTTGGTTTGCATATTAGCCACACCGTGCCACTACGTATTGAAGTTCTTCGTCCGTTCTAGTCAATACATAGGCTTCCCAAACCATTTTCTCTCCCTCTGACCATTTGTGACTCGTGTTATGAGTTGTCAATGTTGACCACACATAGTGCACTTATTCAGTCGTAGTCTGTGACGTATGCATCCTTTGGTTGGTCACTGTGCACGCTAGCCATACCGTGCCACTACTTGTTGAAGGTGTTTGTACTTCCTAGTTGATAATTAGTATTCCGAACCCATTGTTTTCCCCACTGACCATTTGTGACTCGTGTTATGCGTTTTCAACGTTGACCACATGAAGTAAATTTCTTTCGTCATGGTCAGTGACATATGCATACTTTGGATGGTCAATGTGCATTGAAGCCACATTGTGCCACTACATATTGAAGGTATTTGTACTTACTAGTAGATAACTAGTATTCACAAACCATTACCTTCCACCCTGACCATTTGTGACTCGTGTTGTGAGTTGGCAAAGTTTGCCACACTTAGTGACATTATTTGGTAGAGGTCAGTGACATATGCTTACTTTGGTTGGTCATCGTGCATGGTCTCCACACCGTGCCACAACGCATTGAAGCCCCTTGTGCTTGCTATGTGATACTTGGTCCCAAACCATTGTTTCCCACTCTGACCATTTGTGACTCGTATTATGACTTGTCAACGTTGACCACACACAACGGATTTCTTTGGTCAAAGGCAGTACATATGCCTACTTTAGTCCGTCATTGTGCATGGCAGCCACACCGTACTACTACTGACTTAAGGTCGTTGTACTTGGTAGGTGAGAGCCGATATTCCCAAAGCATTGTTTACTGTCGTGACCGTTTGTGACTCGTGTTATCGTTGGTCAACGTTGACCACCCATATTGAAATGATGTGGTCATGATCAGTGACATATGCCTAGTTTGGTTCTTTGGTGTGCATATTACCCATACCGTGCCACTACGTATTGAAGTTATTTGTCCTTTATAGTCAATGCATAGACTTCCCAAACCATTGTCTCTCCCTCCGACCATTTGTGACTCGTGTTATGAGTTGTCAATAATGACCACACATAGTGGACTTATTCGGTCGTAGTCAGTGACGTATGCATCCTTTGGTTGGTCAGTGTGCAAGATAGCCATACCGTGCCACTGCTTGTTGAAGGTATTTGTACTTCCTAGTTGATAACTAGTGTTCCCAATCCATTGTTTTCCCCTCTGACCATTTGTGACTCGTGTTATGCGTTCTGAACGTGGACCACATGAAGTGAAATTCTTTCGTCATGGTCAGTAACATATGCATATTTTGGATGGTCAGTGTGCATTGAAGCCACATTGTGCCACTACATATTGAAGGTATTTGTACTTGCTAGTAGATAACTGAATTCACAAACCATTATCTTACACCCAGACAATTTGTGACTCGTGGTGTGAGTTGGCAAAGTTTACCACACTTATTGACCTTATTTGGTCAAGGTCAATGACATATGCTTACTTTGGTTGGTCATCGTGCATGGTCTCCACACCGTGCCACAACGCATTGAAGACCCTTGTGCTTGCCATGTGATACTTGGTGTTCCCAAACCATTGTTTCCCCCTCTAACCATTTATGACTCGTATTATGAGTTATCAACGTTGACCACACACAGCGGATTTCTTTGGTCAAAGGCAGTACATATGCCTACTTTGGTCCGTCATTGTGCATGGCAGCCACACCGTGCTACTACTGACTGAAGGTCATTGTACTTGGTAGCTGAGAGCCGATATTCCCATAGCATTCTTTCCTGTCCTAAGCGTTTGTGACTCGTGTTATGGTTGGTCAGCATTGACCACCCATATTGAAATTCTGTGGTCATGATCAGTGACATATGCCAAGTTTGATTGTTTTGTGTGCATATTAACCATAATGTGCCACTACGTATTGAAGTTCTTTTTCCTTTCTAGTCAATACATATGCTTCCCAAACCATTCTCTCTCCCTCTGGCCATTTGGGACTGGGGTTATGACTTGTCAATGTTGACCACACATAGTGGACTTATTTGGTCGTAGTCAGTGACGTATGCATCCTTTGCTTGGTCACTGTGCACGCTAGCCATACTGTGCCACTACTTGTTGAAGGTCTTTGTACTTGCTAGTTGATAACTAGTGTCCCCAATCCATTGTTTTCCCCTCTGACCATTTGTGACTCGTGTTATGCGTTTTCAACATTGACCACATACGTGAAATTTGTTCGTCATGGTTAGTGACATGTGCATACTCTGGTTGGTCACTGTGCATTGAGGCCACAGAGTGCCACTACATATTGAAGGTATTTGTACTTGCCAGTAGATAACTAGTATTCACAAACCATTACCTTCCACCCTGACCATTTGTGATTCGTGTTGTGAGTTGCCAAAGTTTACCACACTTAGTGACATCATTTGGTCATGGTCAGTGACATATGCCTACTCTGGTTGGTCATCGTGCATGGTCTCCAAACCGTGCCACAACGTATCAAAGCTCATTGTGATTGCTATGTGATACTTGGTGTTTCCAAACCATTGTTTCCCCCATCTGACCATTTGTGAGACGTGTTATGAGTTGTCAACGTTGACCACACACAGCGGATTTCTTTGGTCAAAGGCAGTACACATACCTACCCTGGTCGGTTATTGTACATGGTAGCCAAAGCGTGCTACTACTGAATGACGGTCGTTGTACTAGTTAGTTGAGAACCAATATTCCCATAGCATTGTGTCCTGTCCTGACCATTTGTGACTCGTGTCATGGTTGGTCCACGTTGACCACCCGTATTCAAATTATGTGGTCATGATCAGTGACATATGCCTAGTTTGGTTGTTTGGTGTGCATATTAGCCACACGGTGCCACTACGTATTGAAGTTCTTTGTCCTTTCTAGTCAATACATAGGCTTCCCAAACCATTTTCTCTCCCTCTGACCATTTGTGATTCGTGTTATGAGTTGTCAAGATTGACCACACATAGTGGACTTATTCGTTCATAGTCAGTTACGTATGCATCTTTTGGTTTATAATTGTGCACGCTAGCCATACCGTGCCACTCCTTGTTGAAGGTATTTGTACTTCCTAGTTGATAACTAGTGTTCCCAACCCATTGTCTTCCCCTCTGACCATTTGTGACTCGTGTTATGCGTTTTCAAGTTGACCACATGAAGTGAAATTTGTTCGTCATGGTTAGTGACATATGCATACTTTGGTTGGTCACTGTGCATTGAAGCCACATTGTGCCACTACATATTGAAGGNGTCTTCCCCTCTGACCATTTGTGACTCGTGTTATGCGTTTTCAACGTTGACCACATGAAGTGAAATTCTTTCGTCATGGTCAGTGACATATGCATACTTTGGTTGGTCACTGTGCATTGAAGCCACATTGTGCCACAACATATTGAAGGGATTTGTACTTGCTAGTAGATAACTAGCATGCAGAAACCATTACGTTTCACCCTGACCATTTGTGACTCGTGTTGTGAGTTGTCAAAGTTTACCACACTTGGTGATTTTACTTGGTCATGGTCAGTGACATATGCCTACTTTGGTTGGTCATCGTGCATGGTCTCTACACCGAGCCACAACGTATTGAAGCCCCTCGTGCTTGCTATGTGATACTTGGTATTCCCAAACCATTGTTTCTCCCTCTGACCATTTGTGACTCGTATTATGAGTTTTCAACGTGGACCACACACAGCAGATTTCTTTGGTCAAAGGCAGTACATATGCCTACTTTGGTCGGTCATTGTGCATGGTAGCCACACCGTGCTACTACTGACTGGAGGTCGTTGTACTTGGAAGCTGAGAACCGATACTCCCATAGCATTGTTTCCTGTCCCAACCGTTTGTGACTCGTGTTATGGTTGGTCAACGTTGACGACACATATTGAAATTCCGTGGTCATGATCAGTGACATATGCCTAGTTTGGTTGCTTGGTGTGCATATTAGCCACACCGTTCCACTACGTATTGAAGTTCTTTGTCCTTTCCAGTCAATACATATGCTTCCCAAACCATTGTCCCCCCCTCTGACCATCCGTGTCTCGTGTTATAAGCTGTCAATGTTGACCACACATAGTGGACTTATTTGCTCGTAGTCAGTGACGTATGCATCTTTTGGTTGGTCACTGTGCACGCTAGCCATACCGTGCCATTGCTTGTTAAAGGTCTTTGTACTTCATAGTTGATAGCTAGTGTTCCCAATCCATTGTTTTCCCTTGTGATCATTTGTGACTCGTGTTATGCGTTTTCAACGTTAACCACATGAAGTGAAATTCTTTCATCATGTTCAGTGACATATGCATACTTTGGATGGTCATTGTGCATTGAAGCCACATTGTGCCACTACATATTGAAGGTATTTGTTTTTGCTAGTAGATAACTAGCATTCACAAACCATTACCTTCCACCATGACCATTTGTGACTCGTGTTGTGAGTTGTCAAAGTTTACCACACGTAGTGACATTATTTGGTCATGGTCAGTGACATATGCCTACATTGGTTGGTCACCGTGCATGGTCCCCACACCGTACCACAACGTATTGAAGCCCCTTGTGCTTGCTATGTGATACGTGGTGTTCCCAAACCTTTGTTTCCCCCTCTGATCATTTGTGACTCGTATTATGAGTTGTCAACGTGGACCACACGCAGCGGATTTCTTTGGTCAAGGGCAGTAAATATGCCTACTATGGTCAGTCTTTGTGCATGGTAGCCACACCGCGCTACTTGTGACTGAATGTCATTGTACTTGGTAGTTGAGAACCGGTATTCTCATAGCATTGTTTCCTCTCCTGACTGTTTGTGACTCGAGTTATGGTTGGTCAACGTCGACCACCCATATTGAAATTCTCTAGTCATGATCAGTGACATATGCCTAGTTTGATTGTTTGGTGTGCATATTAGCCACACCGTGCCACTACGTATTGAAGTTCTTTGTCCTTTCTAGCAAATACATAGGCTTCCCAATCCATTATTTTCCCCTCTGACCATTTGTGACTCGTGTTATGCGTTTTCAAGTTGACCACATGAAGTGAAATTTGTTCGTCATGGTTAGTGACATATGCATACTTTGGTTGGTCACTGTGCATTGAAGCCACA
>SZWC01003503.1:172880-184767 GCA_023375785.1 Penium margaritaceum
AGAAACACACTGGTCAGGAACACACTGGTCAAAACACAGTGGTCATAAATACAGTGGCGAGGAACACCCTGGTCAGAAACACAGTAGTTAGAAACACGGTGGTCAGAAACACAGTGGTCAAAATCACACTTGCCAAAAATACAGAGGTCATAAACACAGTGGTAAAAAAAAAACACTGGTCGGAAACACACTGGTCTGAAACACACTGGGTCGAAACACAGTGGTCATGAACACAATGGTCAGGAAAACAATGGTCGGAAACACAGTGGTCAGAAACACAGTGGTCAGAAACACAGTGGTCAGAAACACAGTGGTCAGAAACACAGTGGTCAGAAACACATTGGTCAGAAATACAGTGGTCAGAAACACACTGATCAGAAACAAACTGGTCAGAAACACAGTGGTCTGAACCACAATGGTCAGACCCACAGTGGTCAGAAACACAATGGTCAGAAACTTGCTGGTCAGAAACACAAAGGTCAGAAGCACAGTGGTCAGAAACACAGTGGTCAGAGACACACTGTTGAGAAACACACTGGTCATTTACAGGGTGGTCAGAAACACGATGGTCAGAAACACACTGGTCAGAAACACAGTGGTCAGAAACACAGCGGTCAGAAACACACTAGTCAGAAACACACTGGTCAGAAACACAGTGGTCAGAAACACAGTGGTCAGAAACACAGTGGTCAGAAACACAGTCGTCAGAAACACAGTGGTCGGAAACGCACTAGTCAGAAACACACTGGTCAGAAACACACAGGTCAGAAAAACACTGGTCAGAAACACACAGGTCAGAAACACACTGGTCAGAAACAAGATGGTCGGTAACACACTGGTCAGAAAGACAGTGGTCAGAAACACATTAGTCAGAAACACAGTGGTCAGAAACACAGTGGTCAGAAGCACAGTGGTCAGAAACACAGTGGTCAGAAACACAGTGGTCAGAAACATAGTGGTCAGAAACACACCTGACAGAAACACAGTGATCAGAAACACATTGGTCACAAACACAGTGGTCAAAAACGCACTGGTCCGAAACACGGTAGATAGAAACACAGTGGTGAGAAACACAGTGGTCAGAAACATAGTGGTCAGAAACACACCTGACAGAAACACAGTGATCAGAAACACATTGGTCACAAACACAGTGGTCAAAAACGCACTGGTCCGAAACACGGTAGATAGAAACACAGTGGTGAGAAACACAGTGGTCAGAAACACACTTGTCAAGAAACACAAGGGTCAGAACACTGTGGTCAGAAACACAGCTGTCAGAAAGACGGTGGTCAAAAAGACAGTGGTCACACACACACTGGTCATAAACACACTGGTCAGAAACGGAGTGGTCGGAAACACTGTGGTCAGAAACACAGTGGTCAGAAAGACACTTGTCAGAAACACACTTGTCAGAAACACACTGGTCAGACTGACACAGGTCAGAAACAGAGTGGTCAGAAACACACTGTTCAGGAACACACGTACCACAACGTATTGAAGCCCCTTTTGCTTGAGATATGATTTGTGGTGTTCCCAAACCATTGTCTCCCGTTCTGACCATTTGTGACTCGTTTTATGAGTTGTCAACTTGGACTACACAAAGCGGATCTCTTTGGTCAAAGGCAATACATATGCCTACTTTGGTCTGTCATTGTGCATGGTAGCCACACTGTGCTACTACAGACTGAAGGTTGTTGTACTTGGTAGAACCGATATTCTCATATCATTGTTTCATCTCCTGACCGTTGTGACCTGTGTTATGATTGGTCAACGTTGGGCACCCATGTTGAAATTCTCTGATCATGATGAGTGACATATGCCTAGTTTGATTGTTTGGTGTGCATGTTAGCCACACCGTGCCACTACGTATTGAAGTTTTTTGTTCTTTCTAGCCAATACATAGGTTTCTTAACCAATTGTTTTTCCCTCTGACCATTTGTGACTCGTGTTATGCGTTTTCAACGTTGACCACATGAAGTGAATTTTGTTCGTCATGGTTAGTGACATATGCATATTTTGGTTGGTCACTCTGCATTGAAGCCACATTGTGCCACTACATATTGAAGGTATCTGTACTTGCTAGTAGATAACTAGTATTCACAAACCATTACCTTCCACCCTGCCCATTTGTGACTCGTGTTGTGAGTTGTCAATGTTTACCATTCTTGGAGACATTACTTGGTCATGGTCAGTTGCATATGCCTACTTTGGTTGGTCATCGTGCATGGTCTCCACACCGTGCCACAACATATTGAAGCCCCGTGTGCTTGCTATGTGATACTTGGTGTTCCCAAACCATTGTTTCCCCCTCTGACCATTTGTGACTCGTATTATGAGTTGTCAACGTTGACCACACAGCGGATTTCTTTGGTCAAAGGCAGTACATATGCCTACTTTGGTCGGTCATTGTACATGGTAGCCACACCGCGCTACTACTGACTAAAAGTCGTTGTACTTGGTAGTTGAGAACCGATATGCCCATAGCATTGTTTCCTGTCCTGACCGTTTGTGACTCGTGTTATGGTTGGAAAGTTGACCACCCATATTGAAATTATGTGGTCATGATCAGTGACATATGCCTAGTTTGGTTGTTTGGGTTGCATATTAGCCACGCCGTGCGACTATGTATTGAAGTTCTTTGTGCTTTCTAGTCAATACATAGGATTTCCAAACCATTGTCTCTCCCTCTGACCATTCGTGACTCATGTTATGAGCTGTCAATGTTGACGACACATAGTGGACTTATCCAGTCGTAGTCAGTGACATATGCATCCTTTGGTTGGTCACTGTGCACGCTAGCCATACTGTGCCACTGCTTGTTGAAGGTCTTTGTACTTCCTAGTTGAAAACTATTGTTCCCAACCCATTGTTTTCCCCTCTGACCATTAGTGACTCATGTTATGCGTTTTCAACGTTGACCACATGAAGTGAAATTCTTTCGTCATGGTTAGTGACATATGCATACTTTGGGTGGTCGCTGTGCATTGAAGCCACATTGTGCTACCACATATTGAAGGTATTTGTACTTGCTCGTACATAACTAGTATTCACAAACCATTACCTTCCACCCTGACCATTTGTGACTCGTGTTGTGAGTTGTCAAAGTTTACCACACTTAGTGACACTATTTGGTCATGGTCAGTGACATATGCCTACTTTGGTTGGTCATCGTGCATAGTCCCCACACCGTGCCACAGCGTATTGAAGCCCCTTGTGCTTGCTATTTGATACGTGGTGTTCCCAAACCATTGTTCCCCCCTCTAACCATTTGTGGCTCGTATTATGAGTTGTCAACGTGGACCACACACAGGGGATTTCTTTGGTCAAAGGAAGTAATTATGCATACTTTGGTCGGTCATTGTGCATGGTAGCCACACCGCGCTACTACTGATTGAAGGTCATTGTACTTGGTAGTTGAGAACCGATATTCTCATAACATTGTTTCCTATCCTTACCGTTTGTGACTCGTGTTATGCTTGGTCAATGTTGACCACCCATAGTGAAATTCTCTGGTCATGATCAGTGACATATGCCTAGTTTGATTGTTTGGTGTGCATATTAGCCACACCGTGCCACTACGTATTGAAGTTCTTTGTCCTTTCTAGCCAATACATAGGCTTCTTAACCCATTGTTTTCCCCTCTGACCATTTTTGACTCGTGTTATGCGTTTCAACGTTGACCACATGAAGTGAAATTTGTTCGTCATGGTTAGTGACATATGCATACTTTGGTTGGTCAGTGTGCATTAAAGCAACATTATGGCACTACATATTGAAGGCATTTGTACTTGCTAGTAGATAACTAGTATTCACAAACCATTACCTTCAACCCTGACCATTTGTGACTCGTGTTGTGAGTTGTCAAAGTTTACCACACTTAGTGAAATTACTTGGTCATGGTCAGTGGCATATGCCTACTTTGGTTGGTCATTGTGCATGGTCTCCACACCGTGCCACAACGTATTGAAGCCCCTAGTGCTCGCTATGTGATACTTGGTGTTCCCAAACCATTGTTTCCCCCTCTGACCATTTGTGACTGTTATTGTGAGTTGTCAATGCTGACCACACACAGCGGATTTCTTTGGTCAAAGGCAGTACATATGCCTACTTTGGTCGGTCGTTGTGCATGGTAGCCACACCGTGCTGCTACTGACTGAAAGTCGTTGTAATTGGTAGTCGAGAACCGATATTTCCATAGCATTGTTTCCTGTCCTGACCGTTTGTGACTCGTGTTATGGTTGGTCAACGTTGACCACCCATATTGAAATTATGTGGTCATGATCAGTGACATTTTCCTAGTTTGGTTGTTTGGTGTGCATATTAGCTTCACTGTGCCACTACATATTGAAGTTCTTTGTCCTTTCTAGTCAATACATAGGCTTTCCAAACCATTGTCTCTCCATCTGACCATTCGTGACTCGTGGTATGAGTTGTCAATGTTGACCACACATAGTGGACTTATTCGGTCGTAGTCAGTGACGTATGCATCCTTTGGCTGGTCATTGTGCACGCTAGCCATACCGTGCCACTGCTTGTTGAAGGTCTTTGTACTTCCTAGTTGATAACTATTGTTCCCAACCCATTGTTTTCCCCTCTGACCATTTGTGACTCGTGTTATGCATTTTCAACGTTGACGACATGAAGTGAAATTCTTTCGTCATGGTGAGTGACATATGCATACGTTGGTTGGTCACTGTGCATTGAAGCCAAATTGTGCCACTACATATTGAATGTATTTGTACTTGCTAGTAGATAACTAGTATTCACAAACCATTGCCTTCCACCCTAACCATTTGTGACTCGTGTTGTGAGTTGTCAAAGTTTACCACACGAAGTGACATTGTTTGGTCATGGTCAGTGACATATGCCTACTTTGGTTGGTCATCGTGCATGGTGTCCATACTGTGCCACAACGTATTGAAGCCCCTTGTGCTTGCTATGTGAATCCTGGTGTTCCCAAACCATTGTTTTCCCCTTTGACCATTTGTGACTCGTATTATGAGTTGTCAACGTTGACCACACATAGCGGTTTTCTTCGGTCAAAGGCAGTACATATGCCTACTTTGGTCGGTCATTGTGCATGGTAGCCACACCGTGCTACTACTGACTGAAGGTCGTTGTACTTGGTAGCTAAGAACCGATATTCCCATAGCAATGTTTCCTGTGCTGACTGTTTGTGATTCGTGTTATGGTTGGTCAACGTTGACCACTCATATTGAATTTCTGTGATCATGATCAGTAACATATGCCTAGTTTGGTTGTTTGGTGTGCATATTAGCCATACCATGCCACTACGTATTGAAGTTCTTTGTCCTTTCTAGTTAATACACAGGCTTCCCAACCCATTTTCTCTCACTCTGACCATTTGTGACTCGTGTTATGAGTTGTCAATGTTGACCACGCATAGTGGACTTATTCGGTCGTAGTCAGTGACGTATGTATCCTTTGGTTGGTCACTGTGCACGCAAGCCATACCGTGCCACTGCTTGTTGAAGGTCTTTGTACTTCCTAGTTGATAACTAGTGTTTCCAACCCATTGTTTTCCCCACTTATTATAGGTGACTCGTGTTATGCGTTATCAACGTTGACCACATGAAATGAAATTCTTTCGTCATGGTCAGTGGCGTATGCATAGTTTGGTTGATCATTGTAAATTGAAGCCACAATGTGCCACTACATATTGAAGGTATTTGTACTTGCTAGTAGATAAATATTATTCACAAACCATTACCTTCCACCCTGACCATTTATGACTCGTGTTGTGAGTTGTCAAAAATTTCCACACTTAGTGACATTATTTGGTCATGGTCAGTGACATATGCCTACTTTGGTCGGTCATTGTACATGGTAGCCACATCGTGCTACTTCTGAATGAATGCAGTTGTATTTGGTAATTGAGAACCAATATCTCCATAGCATTGTTTCCTATCCTGACCGTTTGTGACTCGTGTTATGGTTGGTCAACGTTGACCACCCACATTGAAATTCTCTGGTCATGATCAGTGACATATGCCTAGTTTGGTTGTTTGGTGTGCATATTAGCCACACCATGCCACTACGTATTGAAGTTCTTTGTCCTTTCTAGTCAATACATAGGCGTCCTAAACCATTTTCTCTCCCTCTGTCTATTTGTGACTTGTGTTATGCGTTTTCAACGTTGACCACATGAAGTGAAATTTGTTCGTCATGGTTAGTGACATATGCATACGTTGGTTGGTCACTGTGCATTGAAGCCACATCGTGCCACTACATACTGAATGTATTTGTACTTGCTAGTAGATAACTAGTCTTCCCAAACCATTACCTTCCACCCTGACCATTTGTGACTCTTGTTGTGAGTTGTCAAAGTTTACCACACTTAGTGACATTATCTGGTCATGGTCAGTGACATATGCCTACTTTGGTTGGTCATCGTGCATGGTATCCACACAGTGCCACAACATATTGAAGCCCCTTGTGCTTGCTACATGATACTTAACGTTCCCAAACCATTGTTTCCCCCTCTGATCATCTGTTACTCGTATTATGAGTTGTCAACGTTGACCACACATAGTGGACTTATTCGTTCATAGTCAGTGACATATGCATACTTTGGTTGGTCATCGTGCATGGTCTCCACACTGTGCCACAACGTATTGAAGCTCCTTGTGCTTGCTATGTGAATCCTGGTGTTCCCAAACCATTGTTTCCCCCTTTGACCATTTGTGACTCGTAGTATGAGTTGTCAACGTTGACCACACATAGTGGACTTATTCGTTCATAGTCAGTGACATATGCATACTTTGGTTGGTCATCGTGCATGGTCTCCACACTGTGCCACAACGTATTGAAGCTCCTTGTGCTTGCTATGTGAATCCTGGTGTTCCCAAACCATTGTTTCCCCCTTTGACCATTTGTGACTCGTATTATGAGTTGTCAACATATGCCTACTTTGGTCGGTCATTGTGCATGGTAGCCACACCGTGCTACTACTAACTGAAGGTCGTTGTACTTGGTAGTTGAGAACCGATATTCTCATAGCATTGTATCCTATCCTGACTGTTTGCGGCTCGTGTTATGGTTGGTCAACGTTGACCACCCATATTGAATTTCTCTGGTCATGATCAGTGACATATGCCTAGTTTGATTATTTGGTGTGCATATTAGCCACACCGTGCCACTACGTATTTTGGTTGTTTGTCCTTTCTACCCAATACATAGGCTTCCCAATCCATTGTTTTCCCATCTGACCATTTGTGACCCGTGTTATACATTTTCAACGTTGACTACATGAAGTGAAGTTTGTTCGTCATGGTTAGTGACATATGCATACTTTGGTTGGTCACTTTGCACTGAAACCACATTGTGCCACTACATATTGAAGGTATTTGTACTTGCTAGTGGATAACTAGTATTCAGAAACCACTACCTTCCACCCTGACCATTTTTGACTCGTGTTGTGAGTTGTCAAAGTTTACCACACTTAGTGACATTCTCTGGTCATGGTCAGGGACATATGCCTACTTTGGTTGGTCATCGTGCATGGTCTCCACACTGTGCCACAACGTATTGAAGCCCCTTGTGCTTGCTATGTGATACTTGGTGTTCCCAAACCATTGTTTCCCCCTCTGACCATTTGTGACTCGTTTTATGAGTTTTCAACGTTGACCACACATAGTGGACTTATTCGTTCATAGTCAGTGACATATGCATCTTTTGGTAGGTCACTGTGCACGCTAGCCATATTGTGCCACTGCTAGTTGAAGGTATTTGTACTTCCTAGTATATAAACAGTGTTCCCAACCCATTGTTTTCCCCTATGAACATTTGTGACTCGTGTTATGCGTTTTCAACGTTGACCACATGAAGTGAAATTCTTTCGTCATGGTTAGTGACATATGCATACTTTGGTTGGTCACTGTGCATTGAAGCCACATTGTGCCACTACATATTGAAGGTACATGTACTTGCTAGTAGGTAACTAGTATTCACAAACCATTACCTTCCACCCTGACCATTTGTGACTTGTGTTGTGAGTTGTCAATGTATACCACACTTTGTGACATCATTTGGTCATGGTCAGTGATGTATGCCTGCTTTGGTTTGTCATCGTGCATGGTTTCCACACCGTGCCACAACGTATTGAAGCCCCTTGTGCTTGCTATGTGATTCCTGGTATTCCCAGACCATTGTTTCCCCCTCTGACCATTTGTGACTCGTATTATGAGTTGTCAACGTGGACCACACACATCAGATTTCTTTGGTCAAAGGTAGTACATATGCCTACTTTTGTCGGTCATTGTACATGGTAGCCACACCGTGCTACTTCTGACTGAAGGTCGTTGTACTTGGTAGTTGAGAACCGATGTTCCCAAAGCATTGTTTCCTGTCCTGGCCGTTTGTGACTCGTGTTATGGTTTGTCAACGTTGACCACCCATATTGAAACCCTCTGGTCACGATCAGTGATACATGCCTAGTTTGGTTGTTTGGTGTGCATACTAGCCACACCGCGCCACTACGTATTGAAGTTCTTTGTCCTTTCTAGTCAATACATAGGCTTTCCAAACCATTGTATCTCCCATTGACCATTTGTGACTTGTGTCATGAGTTGTCCATGTTCACCACATGAAGTGAAATTTGTTCGTCATGGTTAGTGACATATGCATATGTTGGTTGGTCATTGTGCATTGCAGCCACATTGTGCGACTATATATTGAATGTTTTTGTACTTGCTAGTAGATAACTAGTATTCACAAACCATTACCTTCCACCCCAACCATTTGTGACTCCTGTTGTGATTTGTCAAAGTTTACCACGCTTAGTGACATTATTCGATCATGGTCTGTGACATATTCCTACTTTGGTTGGTCATCGTGCATGGTCTCCACACCGTGCCACAACGTATCGAAGCCCCCTGTGCTTGCTATGGGATACTTGGTGTTCCCAAACAATTGTTTCCCCCTTTGACCATTTGTTACTTGTATTATGAGATGTCAACGTTGACCACACACAGCGGATTTCTTTGGTCAAGGGCAGTACATATGCCTCTTTTGGTCGGTCATTGTGCATGGTAGCCACACCGTGATACTACTGAATGAAGGTCGTTGTACTTGGTAGTTGAGGACCCATATTCCCATAGCATTGTTTCCTGTCCTGACCGTTTGTGACTCGTGTTATGGTTGGTCAACGTTGACCACCCATATTGAAATTCTCTGGTCATGATCAGTGACATATGCCTTAGTTTGGTTGTTTGGTGATCATACTAGCCACACCGTGCCACTACGTATTGAAGTTCTTTGTCCTTTCTAGTCAATACATAGGCGTCCCAAACCATTTTCTCACCCTCTCACCATTTTTCACTCGTGTTATGAGCTGTCAATGTTGACCACACATAGTGGACTTATTCGGTCGTAGTCAGTGACGTATGCATCCATTGGTTGGTCAATGTGAACGCTAGCCATACCGTGCCATAGCTTCATGAAGGTATTTGTACTTCCTAGTTGATAACTAGTGTTCCCAACCCATTGTTTTCCCCTCTGACTATTTGTGACTTGTGTTATGCATTTTCAAGGTTGTCCACATGAAGTGACATTCTTTCGTCATGGTCAGTGACATATGCATGCTTTGGTTGGTCAATGTGCATTCAAGCCACATTGTGCCACTACATATTGAAGGTATTTGTTCTTTCTAGTAGATAACCAGTATTCACAAACCATTACCTTCCACCCTGACCATTTGTGACTCGTGTTGTGAGTTGTCAAAGTTTACCACACTTAGTGACATTCTTTGGTCATGGTCAGTGACATATGCCTACATTGTTTGGTCATCGTGCATGGTCTCCACACTGTGCCACAACATATTGAAGCCCCTTGTGCTTGCTATGTGATACTTGGTGTTCCCAAACCATTGTTTCTCCCTCTGACCATTTGTGACTCGTATTATGAGCTGTCAACGTTGACCACACACAGCGGATTTCTTTGGTCAAAGGCAGTACATATGCCTTCTTTGGTCGGTCATTGTGCATTGTAGCCATACCGTCCTACTACTGACTAAGGGTCGTTGTACTTGGTAGTTGTGAACCGACATTCCCATAACATTGTTTCCTGTCCTGACCGTTTGTGACTCGTGTTATGGTTGGCCAACGTTGACCACCCATATTGAAATTCTGTGGTCATGATCAGTGACACATGCCAGGTTTGCTTATTTGGTGTGCATATTAGCCACACCGTGCCACTACGTATTGAAGTTCTTTGTCCTTTCTAGTCAATACATAGGCTTCCCAAACCATTGTCTCTCCATGTGACCATGTGTGACACGTGTTATGAGTTGTCAATGTTGACCACACGTAGTGGACTTTTTCGGTCGTAGTCAGTGACATATGCATGTTTTGGTTGGTCACAGTGCACGCTAGCCATACCGTGCCACTGCTTGTTGAAGGTATTTGTACTTCCTAGTTCATAACTAGTGTTCCCAACCCATTGTTTTCCCCTCTGATAATTTGTGACTCTTGTCATGCATTTTCATCGTTGACCACATGAAGTGAAATTCTTTTGTCATCGTCAGGGACATATGCATACTTTGGTTGGTCACTGTGCATTGAAGCCACATTCTGCCACTACATATTGAAGGTATTTGTGCTTTCTAGTAGATAACTAAAATTCACAAACCATTACCTTCCACCCTAACCATTTGTGACTCGTGTTGTGAGTTGTCAACGTTTTCCACACTTAGTGACATTATTTGGTCATGGTCAGTGACGTATGCCTACTTTGGTTGGTCATCGTGCATGGTCTCTACACCGTGCCACGACGTATTGAAGCCCCTTGTGCTTGCTATGTGATTCGTGGTATTCCCAAACCATTGTTTCCCCCTCTGACCATTTGTGACTCGTGTTATGAGTAATCAAGGTGGACCACACACAGCGATTTCTTTGGTCAATGGAGGTACATATGCCTACTTTGGTCAGTCATTGTGCATGGTAGCCACACCGTGCTACTACTGAATGAAGGTCGTTGTTCGTGGTAGTTGAGAACCGATATTTTCATACCATTGTTTCCTCTCCTGACCGTTTGTGACTCGTGTTATGGTTGGTCAACGTTGACCACCCATATTGAAATTCTCTGGTCATGATTAGTGACATATGCCTAGTTTGATTGTTTGGTGTGCATGTTAGCCACACCGCGTAACTACGTATTGAAGTTCTTTGTCCTTTCTAGCCAATACATAGGCTTCCTAGTACATTGTTTTCCCCTCTGACCATTTATGACTTGTGTTATGCCTTTTCAACGTTGACCACATGAAGTGAAATTTGTTCGTCGTGGTTAGTGACATATGCATACTTTGGTTGGTCACTGTGCCCTGAAGCCACATTGTGCCACTACATATTGAATGTATTTGTACTTGCTAGTAGATAACTTGTATTCACAAACCATTACCTTCCACCCTGACCATTTGTGACTCGTGTTGTGAGGTGTCAAAGTTTACCACACTTAGTGACATTATTTGGTCATGGTCAGTGACATATGCCTACTTTGGTTGGTCATCGTGCATGGTCTCCAGACTATGCCACAACGTATTGGATCCCCTTGTGCTTTCTATGTGATAGTTGGTGTTCCCAAACTATTATTTTCCCCTCTGACCATTTGTGACTCGTATTATGAGTTGTCAACGTTGACCACACACAGCGGATTTCTCTAGTCAAAGGCAGTACATATGCCTGCTTTGGTCAGTCATTGTGCATGGTAGGCACACCATTCTAATACTGATTGAAGACCATTGTACTTGGTAGTTGAGAACCTATATTCTTATAGCATTGTTTCCTCTCCTTACCGTTTGTGACTTGTGTTATGGTTGGTCAAAGTTGACCACTCATATTGAGATTCTGTGGTCATGATCAGTGACGTATGC
>SZWC01003504.1:41991-71523 GCA_023375785.1 Penium margaritaceum
TCACCACCACCACCACCACCACCACCACCACCACAACCACCACCACCACCTCCACAACCATCACCACCACCACCACCACCACCACCACCACAACCACCACCACCACCACCACCACCACCACCACCACCACCACCACCACTACCACCGCCGTCACCGCCGCCGCCGCCGCCGCCACCACCACTGCCGCCACCGCCGCTGCCGCTGCCACCACCACCGCCACAGCCACTGCCACAGCCACAGCCACAGCCACTACCATTGCCACCGCCATAGGAATACTGCACTTCATGTGCATGGACGTCCTCCGGGTGGGACCGCTCAGTAGTGCCGGCCCAAATAACCTGGCAGGAAGCATTTCTCCGGCCATGGTCATTGCAAGCACCGCAATGACAGAGCTCTTGTCATCCCTCCCAAAAAACAGGCACATGCCTTGCCCCAAACGGAGAGTAGGTGCTGTCCAGAAAGGAAGTGATTTGTATCCCCGCATTGTCAGCATTAATGAAAATCTTCTCCACCATGTTGTAAAACATCATGTAGATGTTCTCACGTAGGTACATTTGCTCCCAGCGTGGTGACCAGTTGAGCGAAATGTGTTGAGGTACAAACATGGCATGGTGCCAGTGCCAAGGCAACTCACGCCACACTCAATTGCAGTAGAAGGATGTAATTATAGCCACTTCTTGTCTAACTCATGGACATCCTCCTCCTGTGTCACCAACAACATGGTGTGGCGGATGACGATGGCGTTGAGGGGAGCTACATCATCGCGTACACGGACTAGGGCCACTTTGATCTTCTCCTTAGGCTCTGGATCCTTGTCAAAATAGCCAGGTCACCCACGTGCGCCATACATGCTCTTGCCGGTTGAGTGGCCATCATGGAGGCGTGCCACGGGACTGTTTTGTGTGATTTTGCGGTACTTGGCGAGCACCTTGTGCGGGTTCTATGGATTGTACCAGCGGCTGACCATGCTGGCGTGCAATTCATCATAGGGGCACCTTCTGCTCACTGATCCTGTTATCCTGCATTAGAGCAGCAACAGCAGCAGCAGCATCAGTAGCATTAGCAGCAGGAGCACCGCCACCACCAGTACCACCACAAGCAGGAGCAGAAGGAGGACGACAAGGAGGAGGACGATGAGGAAGAGGACAAAGAGACTGCTATTGTCATGACGTCGGTTGTTCCACCATCCGCGTCAAAGTCCTTGGCAGTGGCACTGCCCCACCCAAGGTGGCACTGGCTTCCGCCGGCATCCTACCCTACCGTTTCTAGGCTGCCTTCTCCATTCTATACCCCTCCATCGTGGCTACGGCCAGCAGCTCCATCTTCCTCTCCTCCGCAGACGCGAGCAGTTCACGAGTTGTAGCATGACTCGGTCGCTCCAGCCTCCAAATTCCCGTCCTATCCTCAGTCTTCAGATGCTCCCTCCCCTGTGAGTTTGGCTGTCGAGTCCGGGGGTCACCATTGTTCTTCGGATGGAGCCATTTGCAGTGCATCGAGTGATGGGCCTGGGTTGCCTGTTGAGTGGATTGAGCATTGGCAGTCGTTCACCATGCTGCATCTTCTTACTGTGACTTCTGGTCATGCGGAGCACTCTCCTGTACTTGTTTGTGGTGTCGCGCAGTGTCATGTGTTTGCTCCGTCTCATGTGTCAAGTAGCTTTTGGATCATCGATTCCGGAGCCACTCATCACATGACGTCTTCTTGTGCCATGTTTGTCACACTGGAGCCTGTCGATGACGTACGCTTTGTTCGCACTGGCTCTGGCCAGATGCTGCCAGTTGAGGGTGTTGGTGNTCACCATTGTTCTTCGGATGGAGCCATTTGCAGTGCATCGAGTGATGGGCCTGGGTTGCCTGTTGAGTGGATTGAGCATTGGCAGTCGTTCACCATGCTGCATCTTCTTACTGTGACTTCTGGTCATGCGGAGCACTCTCCTGTACTTGTTTGTGGTGTCGCGCAGTGTCATGTGTTTGCTCCGTCTCATGTGTCAAGTAGCTTTTGGATCATCAATTCCGGAGCCACTCATCACATGATGTCTTCTCGTGCCATGTTTGTCACATTGGAGCCTGTCGATGACGTACGCTTTGTTTGCACTGGCTCTGGCCAGATACTGCCAGTTGAGGGCGTTGGTGTTGTTCGTTTTGTTGGTCCGTCGGGTGAATTCTTCTTGCCTGATGTTCTCTTTGTCCCTCCGCTTGAGGTCAGCTTGATGTCTGTCACTAGCTTGGATGATCAGGGCATGGACTTTGTTTCGCCTCGTGTTGTTGGCATTGTGTTACTGCAGCCATGTGGCCGTCTTGTTCTTCGTGGTCTGCGTTACGACAAGTTTTATTGTGTGCCCTTGTGTGCACCGTCACCTGCCGCCACTGCCACAGCACATGTGCATGTTGCTCCCTTGCTTTCGGCTGCACACACACGTTTGCTCTATCGCCGCTTGTGTCATGTGCATACTGCCGCCATCTAGAGCCTCCTGCATCATCAGCCTATTATTGGTCTTGACCCTGGCACATTCTCGGTGCCTTACACTGCTGATTGTCTTTATTGCACACAAGGCAAGTTTTGTCGCCCGTCCTTTCCTTTGTCTGACTCTCACACCCTACACCCCTTGCTCTTGTCCATGCAAACGTCATGGGCCCACTCCCCGATGAATTTCTGGGAGGTGTCGGGAGGTATGTCTTGTGTCTTACGGACGACTTCTCATGTTTTTTCTGGATCTTTGCCCTTCGCCAAACAAAGCGATTTCGGGCCCACGATCGAGTCTTGGCTTGTCCAAGCTGAGCGTGCATGCCGGCGTAAGCTGTTAGCGTTTCTCTTCGATTGTGGTGGGGAGTTCATGGGTCCCACGACCCGCTTTCTCCAGTCTCAAGGGGTGCATCTAGAGCTCTATGCTCCATACACACCACAACAAAACGGAGTGTCGGAATGCTAGAACCGTAGTCTTTCTCACGGTGTTTGTACCCTTCTTGTCGAGTCTGGCATCCCTCTGTTGTTTGCCTTCGAGGCCATGTCCTGCATGACGTGTGTTTGGAACCGTGTTCCCCATGGTCCTCTGCCTTGTCATGTCACGGAGTTTGAGCGTTCATATGGCCGTCGCGCTGACCTGCACCTTGCTCGTGTCAGAGGCAGCATCGCCTGCGTTTGGCTCCCTGAGATCCAACGTGATGGCAAGCTGTCTTCTTGAGGTTGTCTCTGTCCTTTCCTTGGCATTTACTCTCAGTCCAGAACCTAGTGCTTTTGGGATCCTGAGCGTGGTTGCGTTGTTGAGTCTCGCGATGCCTTCTTATTTGAGAGCACATTTTCTTGCGACATCGCTCATTCTGTCCTGTTGCTTACGTCCTTCTCTTGTGCAGGGGTAGGTGGTGTCTAAGGAGTGCTCTTTGGTATTGGCTGCACTCCATCTCCCGCGTTGACCCTGTTGCCCGCGTCCTCACCTGTTGCATCTGCACCATCACCCACGTCTTCTCTTGTTACGTCTGCATCGTTGCCTGTGTCCTTTCCTATTGTGTCTGTGTCATTGCCTGCATCCTTTCTTGTCATACATGTGTCAATGCTTGCATCATCTCTTGCCGCGTTTACCTCTTCACCTACGTCCTCTCCTGCCATGTTTGTTCCATTGCCTACATCCTTTCCTATTACATCTGCATCGGCACATGTATCCTCTGCTATCACCCCTGCTTCATCTGCTATTGCATCGTCGCCTATATTGCCGGTTGTTGTTCCATCGACAGCACACCCAGTCCCACCCTCACAGGCTCCCATTTTGTCACCGTTTGTTTGTGCGCCAGGCGGCCGTCTGAGACCGTTGCAGTCTGTACCTCACTATGCCCCGCCTACCGGTCGTACAGTCTCATCGGGCCATTCTAGGTCTGTGTAGTCAGTCCGTCCAGTTTGTGGTGGTGTCGTTGACCCCACACAACCGACTCCTGCCTCTGGTCTTGACGCGCTTGGCTTGGCGCCGGCTGTGGTACAGCCTAACACCACGCTTGGATATTCTCTCATTGTTGATGAGCTCCATCAAGCCATTGCGGCAGCCGGGTCTACCTGGCCTCTGCCGTATCACTCTGTTGCCACAGCACTCGTTGCGAGTGGCACCGCAACACGTGTGCCTGAACCAATCAATGTGCAACTAGCATGCTCTGCCACAGATGCAGCCCTCTAGGAGCAACCTATGCGCGAAGAACTTGCTGCAATTAAGGAGCATGGAGGTTATGAGAAAGTGAAGCTCCTGCCTGATCGTAAGGCAATATGAGCCCGTTGGGTGTCTTGAAGAAAAGAGAGGCCAGATGGATCAGTAGAATGATACATGGCCCGTCTTACGGCTTAGGGATTCTCCCAAGTTCCTGGCGTGGAATTTGATGCCACCTTTGCCCCTGCTTGCAAGTACACCACGGCAAAAGCCTTGCTGAGTCAGGTGGCACAGCATAACTGGGAGCTCCACCAGATGGACGTGAAGAATTGCTTCCTACACAACAATCTTGAGGAAGAGATTTATCTCATCTAGCCTCCAGGATTTGAGGATGGCACGGACAGATTCTGGCACCTCTGAAAGGCCTTGTATGGTATGAAGCAATCTCCATGTTGTTCGAACCTTGCGATCTTCGCTACCTTGGAGTAGGGCGGGTATCACCGTAGCATTGTGGACCCGGCCCTGTTTGTGAGTGCATCCTCTGCACCTTTCGTCCCTGTCTTAGTCTATGTGAATGACCTCTTGATTGTGTCCCCAGACCCGCAGGCTGTCCAGGCTCTGAAGGATCTCCTCCAGTCTGTGTAGGAAAAGAAGGATCTTGGTCCAGCTCGTGTCCTCCTGGAATGGAGATTGAGCGTGATCGCTCGCGTCGCACACTACATGAGCATCAGGCTGGTTACATCAGGATGGTGGGGGAGTGCTTTGCTGACCTCTTGGCCACAGTCTCCTCTGCATCCATGGCTATGACACCCACTGGGCAGAGGCTCCTCACGTTAGCAGACCCAGATCGCCTCGGGGAGCCTGTCGATGTCACGACGTACCTCCGAGTCATTGGATCCCTGATGTTCCTTGGGACCACAACGCGTGCAGATGCTGCCTTTGCTCTAAACTTCTTGTTGCAGCTCTCACAGTATCCACGTCAGCTCCATCTGGAAATTGCTCTTCGCGTGGTACCATATGTCGTGTCTACCCAACGCCAATGTCCGTGCTTTCACGCACAGCTATCTGTTGTTGTTGTCGTGGAAATTGCTCTTCACTGACAGCGATTGAGCCCATGATCACGATGCGCGCAGCCGGTTTAGCTACATCTTCCTTGTCGGAGGTACACCTGTCTTGTGGAAGAGTGGCAAGCAAGATTGTGTAGCACAGAGCTAAGCTGAGGCTGAGCATGTCGCATTGGGAGCTGGGGTCTGTGAGAGGATCTAGTTGTGTCGTCTCATGCGAAAGTTGTGCCAGCCCATCCGTTGCATCACCATCTGTTGCGACAATGAGAGCATCCTCCGCATAGCAGAGTATGATGGCATGTGTCACATGCGTACCAAGCACATCAACATTGAGTATAACTTTGTACTTGAGCATATTTCACGTGGCAATGTCTCTGTTGTGGGTGTCGACATTTGGCAGCAGCGTGCAGACTTCCTCACAAAAGCGTTGTGCACTGGCAAGTTCAACTTTGTTGTGCGCAATGTTGGGCTTCTTCCGCCTGCTTCTACTCCTACATGATTCATATACTGCTCTTGTTGCTTCCTCTCTTTGTCCGCAGTTCCTGTGCGTCTCTGTCTTATGATTCTTGCTGTGTCCTGTCGTTGACATCGTTTTGTGACCCTTGCTCGCTTGTGGTGACCGGAGTCTGCGGGTCATGGGGGAGTGTTGGTGTGTCAGTCACGGTGACCTCTGGACTTGTCGCCATGGCTCGCTGGTATGCTGGGACACTCGATGGCTGTATTGAAGGCATCAGCACCAGCCGGCGTGCCCTCTTCAGAGTTTTTGCGGTGACCACCTCCTGGGGTCCATTTTATCAATGGCGCTATCCTTGCTCATTTCTGATACTGTTGCATAGAGTTTCTGTTTCTGCACTTGACGCTTCTTTCAGTTTGTCAGTTGGACAACTGAGGGGACCATACGACTGTCGGGTTCTTTTTTGCTGTTGTTTTTTAGCTTGTTGCCTGGATAGTCTAGTTTCTGACCTTTTTATTGGACTTGTGCGCTTAGTTGCGCGCACGTGGATGAGACTACATCCACGCACTTACTTGTTTTCTCTAACTTACTTCTCACATTCTTTTAAGCATATCTTTGCTGTCCCTTAACCAAATCAAGCATCGTCTGTCACGTTATCTTCTACACAATATGCTCCCTCCCGTCAGACGTCGCTAGGAGGGTTATGCATTCCTTCAGACTTTACACCACTTGCATGCAGACAGGCTATAGTGGTCAATGGCTACTTTGCTGGTCTCAGCCTCATCTTGCAAATCCCAATGTGGACACAAGAATGTTCTTGGTGGACAGTTCACAAGGGCCACTTTTTTGCCAACATCACCTCTACTCTTTGTCAGTTCAGTTCTCTTGAGCATGTTTTTCTGCTTCCATTGCTTCTTTCGGTTTGTCATTCGGGCACCCGAATAACCCTTATTGTTGTTCGGATCTCTCTCGTTCCTATTTGGAAGCTCGTAGATGTTTCCATGGACTTTCCCATAGGTCAGCTGATGCACAGTTTGCATGCACGCTGGCCTAACTGAGGGTAGAGGGGAAACCTCTCCTCTTGCTCATTCTTCCATTGTCTCTGACGTTTTCAAGTATATTTTTGCCGTCTCTTAACGTAACTTAGCGTTGTCTGTCTTGTTCTAAGACACACAGCATCCTGTCTCACAAAGACAAAAACAAAGAGGGTCATTGCATTCCCTCATGGTATGAGAGCCGTTGACAGACAACCATCCAACGCTCCACCATAGAGCACGTCGCAACAAAAGAGAAGACCTCTGGGCTGGGCTGGACAGGGTTGGGTGGGGCGTACACGTCCTTGCAACGTGGAGGCCATGAGCTGAGGGCTCACATCACGCAGTCCTCCAGCACTGCAAGAGGCGGAAAGGTGCCAAAAATTCTTGGTAGCTTCCCTCGTTGCGGATGCTATCTTTGCCATCTCTCAACGTGACTTAGCGTTGTCTGTCTTGTTGTGAGACACATCGCATCATGTATCACAAAGACAACAACTAAGAGGGTTATCGCATTCCCTCATGGTATGAGATCTGTTGATACAAAACCATCCCATGCTCCACCATAGAGCACGTCGCAGCAGCAGAAAAAACCTCTGGGCAGGGCTGGGCAGGGCTGGGCAGGGCTGGGCAGGGCTGGGCAGGGCTAGATGGGGCGTACACTTCCTTGCAACGTGGAGGCCATGAGCTGAGGGCTCACATCACACAGTCCTCCGGCAGTGATAGAGGTGGAATGGTGCCAAAAATTCGTGGCGGCTTCCCTCGTCGTGGATGCCATCATGGCAGCAATGTTTGGTGGTGACAACGTCAGAGGCCGCCACAGCAGCACCTGCATTGGGGTACTACAGTAGCAGCCGCAGTTATATTTGGCCGTTGCTGTTGCGGCGGCGTTGGAACCAGGGGCAACCGCACTTGCCACAACCGTTGCAGCCACAACAGCCACAATGGCCAGCCATCAAGCTGCAGTAGCCAGAGCATCGGTGGTAGCAGCCGACGCATCAGTTGCTGCAGCACGATGTCGCTCCTGTAGCAGTCATCGCCTGCACCAAGAGCCATGTTTATACCTTGCAGCAAAGCAACAGTTGCCACAGTAGCTTTCGTGACTTCAGTTGCATTCAGCCGCCAAACAGCGGCAACATCATCAGCAGAAACAGCTGTTGGAGCAGAAGCAGCATCATCTACTATAGCGCAAAGCTATTGCTACACTTGGCCGCTACAACAGCAGGCACATCCGCAGAAGGAGCAGCCGCGGCAGGGGCTGCGCGATAGGTGCAGTAGCAGCGGCAACCGCAGCCGTAGTAGCCACAACAACCGCTACAGCTGCTGCTGCTCTTTAGGGCTTTGCAACCAGTCGGAAGCTGCTGGGCAGCTTCCCGCTGGAGTCCTCTCCACTTGTCGTGAAGCCCTTTCCCGCCAATTGATCGGGGGATGGACCTACCCATCGGCGAGGACGTCAATCAGTGGGCTTGGATGGGTTTGTTCCAACCGGCACACTTAATAAGGAACAAAAACAGGTGAGAGGGGACCCCACATCTCTAAGAAACCTGGGACACCTGAACCCAAGTTCTGTCTCCTTCGCCAGTGGGTTTTCTTGATGGAATTTACTTGAATTCATTTTGTTTTTCTCTTCTTATAAGTGTCTTCATTTATTTTCTCTCTTCTATTTTTGCTTTCTAGTTGAGGCCCGTGTACTTCGGATTCTGTCCTCGTGCTTCGAGAGACCACCTACAGCCTTCTCGTCCTCGGCATTTTCACTTACACCTTTCTTCTACTTCATAACGGCCCAAGTGCTTGGGGGTCTGTCACGGCATCTTTGGAGACCAATCTCAAATTCTTTCAACCATTCTCTGGGTTTCTCCCATGATCAGTTCCCTTGCACCATGTTATCACGGGTGATGTCCTCTCCATGAGTGTTGTGGACACCACCATACCAGGTCCCTTCCTTCTATGGCCCACCCTCCACTTCTTACACGCCTCTACGGTGGCGGCGCACATCGGCTCCCCACGATATTGTCTCCTCCCCTCCACTCGTAACATCAAGCTATCTCCCGTCGGATTCCAGGCCTGCATTGGACCCACACTCCATGAGTCCCTTGCCACCCTTGCCCTGTCAGCATCACCCGTCCGCGATCCCTTCTTGTGTAAGTTTAGCTGTTGAGTCTGGGGATCACCAAGGTTTATCAAGTGGAGCCCTTCTGGGCATGCCGTGTGGTGGGGCTATGTTGCCTCAGGATTGCATTGAGCACGGACACTCATTTATGTTCCCAGGTCTCCTTGCAGTGAGTTCCGGCCAGGCGGACCACTTCTCTGACTTTGTCGGCAGCGTCGCTTAGTGTCAGGTGACTGCTCCTTCTCGTGTGTCCAGTTGCTTCCGGATCTTTGATTCCGGGGCTACTCATCACATAACGTCACGCCATGCTATATTTGTCTCATTGGATCCCATTGGTGACATCCATTTGGTTTGCACTGGATCCGGCAAGAAATTCCCAGTTCAAGGCGTTGGTGTTGTACGCTTTGTTGGTCCCACGGGTGATGTGCTCCTGCCTGATGTGCTCTTTGTGCGTGCACTTGAGGTCAGCCTGCTGTGTGTGACTACACTTGATGATTAGGGTATGGACTTTGTCGCATCTTGTGGCGTTATCACTCTTTTGCTGCAGTCTTCTGGGCGTGTTGTGCTCGGCGGCCTGCATGGTGACAAACTGTTCATGTGCCTCTGTTTGTATCTAGCATGTTGGCTGTTGCCCTTGCTCATGCCCATGTCATTGCTTCCCTTTCCGTGGAGCATATACGCTTTCTTCGTCATCACCTATTGTATCATCAACCTGCCATTGGTCTGAATGCTGCCATTTTTTCCTCTCTTTATACTATTGACTGCATGGACTTGTGCGCCTCTTGATCTTGTCCATGCTGATGTCATGGCACCATTTCTAGTTGAGTTCCTTGGTGGCGGTCGTTATGACTGACTACGATTCTCGCTTCCGTTGGATTTTTCCTCTCGATCTCAAGAGTGATGTCGGTCCGATGATCCATTCTTGGCTTATCCACGTAAAGTGTGCCTACCAGCGCAAGCTACAGGTGTTTTGTTCCGAACAGGGTGGTGATTTTATTTGATCCAACCTATGTTTTCTTACGTTGGTCAATGTCCGGCTCGAGTCGTCCACACCCTTACCCCTAAGCAAACTAGCATCTCTAAATGCTGGAATCATACTCTTGCGAATGGGGTTTGCACCATGCTGGTCGATCATACCTTGTCTAAAGCATTTGCTTATGCGGCCATGAAGTACATGACTTGGGTTTGGAACTGAGTTCCTCATGGCCCTTTCCACACCACGTCACTATGTTTGAACGTTGGTACCGCCGTCGCACTAACTTGCGCTTTGCACAGGTTTGGGGGTGTGTTGCAGGTGTCCGGCTCCCTGAGGACCACCACAATGGAATGCTCTCCCCGCGCATGCATCTTTTTCCGTTCCTTGGTATCTCGCCAAGGGTGTCGTGGAACTGGAGCACGTCACAACCAAGAAAATGCTTGCGGACTTCTTAACAAAGCCGCTAGATAGCGACTTGCATGTTGCAGGTGCTCGAGGAGTCGGCATGGTGGATGCAAGAGATGAGAACTAGAGACCAAGAAAGCTGACGTGCACAAACACAACCCAGAGCTACAGGTTCATGCGGGAGAAAACTACCATAGCATGTGGCCTAAGGTGCAAGGGAGAGATTGTTGTTCTTCTATGCCCCATGTCCACTGCTATGGCTTGATAGACAGGTTGGGCATGCACTACTCCCTTGGAGTAAGTCCCCTAAACCTTGTTCGTGGTGCAATTCCAAGTGAGACACCATAAGTGTAGCACAACGGATAGCACGTTGGACTTAGGAACAAGAGGTCCCACCATCGAGCCTTGATGTCCGCGGGAAGGTTTTTGACCTTCCTGCATAGGGGAAGCTTCTTAAACATTTCTCCATGCATGAGGAGAGTGTGTCACTTGGCGGTCAGTGGATGCGCCAATTGGCGGACTGGTGAGGTGGTGTGGAGTGACCACCCCAAAAGTGCCACTACCCACACTCCTTAGAAGCCAGGCCTAGGACTATATGTACCAGGCTCATTCCTCATTCTAATTACACAATCTGGCCTTAGATGCTCCTCAAAGAGTTGTCCAACTAAGGAACAACATAAAGAAGACACTGGTTGGTCTAAGTCCCAGGAGTTAGTCTTTGACTAGCGCCTCGCGCAAAAGTGACCAAGTGTTAAGTGGACACAATTGCTAGCAAGTGATTGCGTAGGAACTGCTCAGTGTGGAACCGTGATCCTCAGGGTGATATCTTCTCCTAGCTGAAATGCTAGGAGCAGACGGCAGGTGCTCTTGTGTCGGCCCTATTTTCTAGTCCGTTTGCCTCTGGCCAGTTGACAAAGGGTTATGGGCCCACACTGACCAATTGTAAGGCACGCTTTGCTCAAATCTGGTACTCTCTCTCCAGGTGCACACATCAGCTCCATCAGCTCCATCTGCTTCATCAGCTGCAACGGGTAAACTTGCACATAGCACACAGGGACCAATGACAAGTTCTGCCCCTAGAGGCACGACCCTTCGGTCCTAACCAGGACACGCTCTGGCCATGGAGGCAAGACCCTGGGTGTGCTAGTGCGATCTGTCTTCTCTATTTGCAGGCAAACATCGGCTGGAGGGGTAAGCAATGGAAATGTACCTTTAAGCCAGTAGTAGACATCAGCTTACATCGGCCTCAATGTAGCAGAGACGCAGATTGCAGAAAAGGGCAGCCAAAATGGTTGGCCCATCAGGAACAGTGGGGATTTCCGCAAGGCAGTCCTCAGACACAACAGGGGCTACCGCAGGGCAGTATTCAAACTCAACAGTGGCTATCACAATTCAGACTACTGGAGCAACAGTGAGTGCTACCACACTGCTGCAAGGTCTCGGATCTTTTGGAGGAATCCCGACCTTTGAGGAGAATGACTTTTTGCTCTGGAGATGGCAGCACGAATTGGCAATGAAAGTGCACGGCTTCATCAAGCTTCTGAAGGGAGAGGAACAGGTTCTTACGGTGGGCTCACCCAAGCACGAGGCATGGATGGAACGGAATGATATTGTCATGTCATTCCTCAGCAATGTGATTACTAAGAAGTATGTTCCTATCATTGCCAGGTACACGCTGGCTTCCAAAGCTTACGACAAGCTCAAGCGTGTGCACCAATCCACCTCCCTTGCAAACAGATTATTCATCCTACAATGGCTGATTAGCATGCGGGTGAATAAGGGCGAATCAATCCCCAATTTCTTACATGAGTTTGAAGGACTCCTTGGCAAGGCTCGCCAGATGAACTGGAACCTTGACAAAAACATGCAAGCCATGATCCTCCTCATGGCGCTACCGGAGAGCCGGAGCCCAATGATCACCGTCATGGGCTGCTGGAAGGAGGATGACCTGACTTACACGGCAGTGTCTGAGTACGTGTAAAACGAGGCCATGCACCGCAGTGGAACTTAGGCTAATTTCTCAGTCTATGCCACACGCTACAGTGGCCGCGGGAGCAAAGGGTCAGCCTCTGGTCAAAAAGGCGGCAGCAGAAGCGGTGGTGGCGGAGGCAACAATGGCAGCAAGGCTCCCAAGCGACAGGGCAACTGCCGCAACTGCGGCAAACCAGGGCCCTAGGCAAGAGAGTGCAGGCCGCCAAAAAAGGAACACGGCAGAAGCGGTGGGAACAAAGGCAGAAAAAAGGTTGGAAAAGAAGCCACCAACATGATGGCACAGAGCACGCCTCCGGAAAAAGGAGCGGCGCTACTCAGGCCACGAGCTTTTGGGCTTGATTCCGGCACCGGTCATGATTCTAGCAACGACCAGGCTGGATTTGTCTCCATCGGCCCCACCGATCGGTGGTTCAGATGCGCAAACGCTAGCGTTGTGAACGCAAAGGGCGTGGGAGACAAGCTGGTGAGCATCAACCTCAATGCTGTAGAGAAGGGTCTATGGCTACGTGATATGGTCTACATGCCCTCCTTTGCGGCAAACCTCCTGTCCGTGTCAAAAATAACAGACAACGACATGACGGTGGTGTTCACGCAGAAGAAGGCGGTCATCGCCAGGAACGAGGACATCAAGGTCATCTACACCAACAAAGATCTCGTGGCACAGGTCCCACGGGTTGACGGGCTCTACGTATTGCAGACAATGGCAGCAAAGAGCTCGGAAGACGAGGGTCATGCGGGTGCAGCGAAGGCAGTGGTCTCGGCTCCAACGCAGGACACACCAACTAAAACTGAAAAAGTATCCTCTACCGCAAAGGTCGAAGACGCTGATCTGTGGCATAGACGCTTTGGGCGCGTTGTAAATAGCACGCTCCAATTCATCCAGCAACAACAGCTGGTCCGTGGCATGGATGGTTGCAAGAAGGATGCGGTTGGGTCTGGCATCCTATGTGAACCTTGCCTCCAAGGCAAGACCAAGCGAACGCGCTTTGAGCGCAATGGTCGCCACGCAGAATTAGCCCTTGACCTGATTCACACCGACGTGTTCGGGCCCTTTCACACGGCCTCAAACGGTGGTAGCAAGTGTTTTCTGACCTTCATCGACGACTACAGCCACAAGGTGTGGATCTTCTTCCTCAAAACAAAGGGAGAGGTCAAAGAAAAGTTGTAGGAGTTTGTCGCCATGGTGGAGCGGCAGACTGGAAAGAAATTCCAAGCAATACGAAGCAGCAACGCCGGAGAGTATGAAACATGCAAGGGCTGGTTGCGGCAACACGGGATCAACCACCAGCCCACAACTCCCTACACACAACAAAGTAATGGTGTGGCCGAGCGGATGAACCAGACCATCCTCGGCATGGTGCGCAGCATGCTCTTTGATGCAAGAATTCCGTCACGCTTTTGGGCAGAAGCGGCAAGAACGGCATGCTACATTGTCAACCTGACTCCTGCGGCTGCTCTGGGCAAGTGCGGCAAGAAAAAGGGCAAGCAACAGATGACGCCACAAGAAGTATGGTCAAGGAAGAAGCCGGATGCATGACACCTCAAAGTCTTTGGCTGCACCACATGGGCAAAGGTCCAGGCGGGAGAGGGTGGCGAAAAGCTAGATGCATGAGCACGAAAGTGCGTGATGGTGGGCTATGAGACAGCCCACAAGACCTACTGCCTGTGGGACCTGGCTGCAAGAAGACTCATCACCAGCTGGGACGTGACCTTTGACGAGAGGAAACCAGGCAAGGAAGAGGTGCTTGATCCCACACAAGCTCCAAAACAGGGAGAGTGGTTGGTGCTGCTGGAGTCAGGAGATCAAGCTCTTAAAAACTGGCAAGTGGTGTCACTGCGGCAGGACTTGAAGAAGAGTGTTGTGGCAGGGAGAGCGATTGCGCAGGCTGATGCAGCGGCGAGCTCCGACAGAGAGTCAGAGATGTCAGAGGCCTCTGAAACCAGCTCGGAGGCCAGTGGCTCTTCAAAAGAAGAAAAAATTAACTTCAGGGCAGCCAGCAGCACAGGAGCAACAGCATTGCGAAGATCCACCAGCAATGCAGCGTCGTAGTACACGATAGAGAAAACAGAGTCCAAAGTACGACGCTCACACCAGCAGCTGGACTGGACTGAGCTGGTCCTGTTTGGCTTAGGGAGAGCCGCTCACTATGGCTGAGGCCCAGGCAAGGCCAGATGCAGCCAAGTGGAAGGAGGCGGTGGACAGCGAGCTTGCATCCATCGAATAAAATGGCACATGGGTGCTGGTGGACAGACCCGCTAACGCTCAAATGGTGGGCTCAAAGTGGGTGCTCAGGTTGAAGCGGAAGCAAGAAAATAGCTTCAACAACTACAAGGCAAGGGTTGTGGCGAAAGGATTCTCAAAGCACGCAGGGTCTGAGTACAATGAGACCTTTGCACCGGTTGTCACGTTTACCTCCATCAGGTCCCTAGTCGCCGTCTGTGCTGCCAAAGACCTTGAGATCCACCAGATGGATGTGAAGATAGACTTCCTTTATGAGAAGCTCGACAAGGAGGTGCTCATGGAGGTACCAGAAGGTGTCAAAGCACCCGAGGGTAAGGTGTGCAAGCTGGTGAAGGCGTTGTATGGGCTGAAACAGGCCCCACGGATCTGGTACAAGGAGATGGACAGCTTCATAGCTGAGATCTCCTTCGCACATTGTAAGAATGACCCCAGCGTCTATGTGTGGGAGGACAAACGTGGCTTGCTCCTCGTGGCGTTGTATGTGGACGATCTTATCATGTGTTTGTCCTCGCAGGAGGCCCTTACGGACCTCAAGAAAAATCTTGCCAGCAAGTTCAAGGTGAAGGACATGGGACCTCTCGAGTACTACCTCGGGATAGCTGTTCACCGCAACCGTAAAGCAGGCACCATCGAGCTCAACCAAACCAAGTCTATCATGGATGTCTTGAAGCGCTACAACATGGGGGACTGCAAACCCGTGAGTACCTCCATGCCCTCCGACTGCAAGCTCTCCTCCTCCATGTCACCAAGCATTAAGGCAGACCGGCGGGAGATGTAAGACATTCCATAGTATTCCGCCGTTGAGAGCCTCATGTATGCGATGGTGGGAACGTGACCTGACATTGCTTATGCAATGGGCCAGGTGAGCAGGTTTGTGCCCAACCCTGGGCCAGAACATTGGCAAGCCGTGAAGTGGATTTTTCGCTATCTCAAAAAGACTCGGCACGTGGGACTTCAGTTTGGAGGTCTAAAAGGATCAGCCTCACTGCGGCTGACATGCTACAATCACGCAGAGTGGGGAGGGCGGATTGACGAAAGGAAGTCCACCTCAGGATTTTTCTGTCTTCTCAACGGTGGTGCAGTCTCGTGGACAAGCAGGAAGCAGGACTGTGTCTCGCTTTCTACTACTGAGGCAGAGTACATTGCACTCTCCGAAGTGTGCAAGGAAACACAGTGGCTTTGCAGTTTGCTTGATGAGATAAAGGCATCACAAGAGGAAGCAACGGTCATCCGCATCGACAACCAAAGCTCCATTGCTATGGCAGAGGACGACATGATCTCCCGGCGGGGGCAGCAGCGTGCAGCAGCCATAGTGTGCAGCAGCAGCAATAGCGCACAGCTACTGCCACGGCCGCGCACGCGGCCGCCAGGCGGCTGACCCGCACGCAGTAGCGCGGCTGTTGCTGCAGCTGACACCGCATCAGTAGCGGCAACTGAGCGGAAGTTTTGCGGCAGCTTTCGCTCAGCTCCCGCGCGGCTGCTGCGGACCGGCCGCCTGCTCGCACAGCAACCGTGAAGGTTGATAAAAAAAAAGGGTAGGCGAGCTGACGTCAGCATTTTGACTTGCTGACATCATCAGGTGTTGCTGACATCAGCAATTTCCGGCTGACCTCAGCACTTGCATTAGTGAAATTCTTGGTCGGAGGGTCAAAATTTGCCAGTGTTTCAACTCCTCAAGAAACGCCCACGTTTCTACAATTCGACCACGTTGACATCTCAGCCTCATAATGAGCGGCACCATGGCTCTGTGCGATGAGAAGGGAAAAAGGGTGCTAGGTCCCTCTTCTTCCTCCTCAGGGGTCATGAGCCCACGTTCGCAGCCATTGAGGACCTGCGGAGCCAGCAAGAGGAGATGCGTTGCCTACAACAAGAGCACACTGACGCCATCCGTACACTCACCGAGTTTCTTCGAGCACATTCAACGACTCCACGACAGACTTCTGAGGGAGCGGCCGGGGTCGCACCCTCTACACAGCAGTCAGCTCCAGCACCGGAGACAGGAGCTGGAGCCGACCCGCCACCTCATGATCCTTCGGACAAAGATTGAGACATGCCAGGCATGGAGGGCGACTCCCCCGAGCGCGAGATTCGTGTGCTTCAGGAGCGTATCTGCCAACTTCTGACGAGCTCTCGGCCCCCACACACATCACGCTTTCCGGAGTTTTGATCGTCGCCTGACCTCCACCCCAGCGACCTCCCTCTTCCCGGCGTCTTTCCCATCTCTCATCCTTCCCAGCCTGTGGTTGCTCTCCCTACGGAGCGGCAACCCAAGGATTTCGAGATACCGCCCCCCCTGTATGTCAGCAAGGACAGCTTTGACTGTTGGGAGATCCTTTTTCAGGTCGGGGCTACTTCAGAGGGCGTATGGCCCTACTACTACAGTCTGTATCAGACTACAGACCAAGCTCAGGTACTGACAGTGGCTAGGACGATGCGCGGACTTCTCTACTACATGCCGCGCGAGACCGTCGTCGACTTCCCCTCGTTCCTTAACAAGGCGGGCACAGGTACCGGTGCTGATTCACGCGGGGGCTGGGACCTAGCATTGTCCATGCTTGCTGCAGAGACGCATGCCACCCGCGCTGCGCACATCCATGCCTTTCACTCCCTTTGCCAAAGGCCTGCCAAGCCTACAGCCGACTAGTGGCGATGCGCCATGCGCATTTACACGTGCCTTGGGACTTCATGAGGTACACAGCTATGGGCGCTCCGCACGATCATGCTCGGGGTTTGCCTTGAGCACACAGACATCTTCACGCGGTATAGCAACACCGTACTTGAGCCTTTTTTGGCTTCACTATAGCTTCTTCCTTGGACGCATCAGCTCTTCCTGCAAGTGACTTCCGCCCGTGAGGCAGCCGTGGCTCATCAGGAAACCTCCATTGCTGCAGCCCTCGTTGCATCACCACCGACGCCCCTCCTGCACACTCCTTCTCCATCCTCTGTCTCGTCCTCCTCCTCCCCTTCCACCCCAATTACACCAACTCAGACAGAGGGTGTTGCGATAGCAGCACAGGGGAAGAAGGGGCGACGGAGGCGTGGCTCGAGCCAGCTGCAATCGCAGCAGCAACCGTCATCGGGCAGTAGCAGGAGACGCTCCGTTCACTACTACAACTGTGAAGGCGCCTGTCGCTACACCGAGTGCCAGCAGCCGCTTGACTGGGCGCGAATTACTCGAGGGCTACATGTTGCGCACACACTATGGTCTATGTCAAGCAGCACATCCTGGGCGCGCGGCGACCACGACCGAAACAGTTCCCGCTTCACCACCGGCAACCAGCGACGACCCAAACCCCCGTGACCGCACCATCGTCGAGCTCCGATACCTTCTGGCGCTCCGCTTTCAGGGAGGTGCGAGTGTTTTGTCACAGCCGGGTGGTGCACAGACAGTCTGTTTGTCTGTTCTTGTGGCTCGGGATGACTCGTGTGGGGGGACACAGTTGGCATGTGATGACGATGGGCTTGACTGTACAGATTGGATTCATGAGTCTCACCTTTGTGCCCTTCGTCATTCCTCCCCTCTTGCTGCCGAGCATCCGTCCGAGGCCGCATGTTCAGTTGCCTGTTGTACAGTGACGACCTCTAGTCGTGATCTTGGTGGCACTTGGATCATCGACTCCGGTGCCACTCATCACATGACATGTCGTTGCAAAGATTTCGTTGTTCTCGGCCATGTTGCGTCTGTTCATTCTCTTCGCATAGGCTCTAGTCAGTCCTTGCCAGTCCTGGGTGTTGGGATCGTTTGTTTTGATGGACCGTCTGGCCTTCTGTATCTTTCCGAGGTGCTGTTTTTGCCTGACATTGAGCTCAGTTTGCTTTCTATACGTGCTTGTACACTGATTGGACTCTCTGTGGAGCACACTGCATAGTCCGTGACTGTGACTGCTATCGACACTCGTAGCATTGTACTTCGTGCCTCTGTTGTGGATGACCTATAGCGTGTCTCTCGAACTTGTGTTCCTTGCTCCCCCTCCCCTTCTGCTCGTGTTTTTTTCACTGGTGTTCTGTCTCGTGAGCACCAGCGATTGCTTCATTGTTGCCTTTGTCATGTGGGCTCCAACACTGTGTCGAAGCTCATTTGGACACAGCCCGCCCACGGTCTTGATGCGGCTTATTTCGAGAAGCCGCCCAAGACCGACTGCCTCTTTTCCGCTCAGGGTAAGATGCATCGTTGCACCTACCCTGACTCCCATTCACGCGCACTTTGCCCTCTTGAGTTAGTTTATTCGGACCTTCTTGGTCCCCTACCGGTTGATTCTTTGTTCGATCGAGGCTGATACGTCCTGCTTTGACTGATGACTTCACACGGATGCGGCTGGTCTAAAGCCTACACCAGAAGATTGATGCTGCTCTCGCAAAGCGCCTTTGGCTAGTGATGGTTGATCATCAGTCTCGCCACACGCTACACATCTTCCGCTCGGATCGCGGTGGCGAGTTCCTTGGCGAGATGGACAGCCTCTTTGCCCACCACGGGATTTTTCACTAGGTCTCCGCTCCTGCTACTTCTCAGCATAACGGTGTTTTTGAGCGCTAGAACCGCACCATGGAGGATGCGGTTTGCGCTATGCAGTCTGAGTGCGGTCTTCCGGAGTCCTTCGCTTTTGAAGGCTTCGCCTACATGACTTAGGTCTAGAACCGCCTCCCGTACGGTCCTCTTCCGGACCACGTCACACCGTATGAGCTCTGCTTCAGCCACCGTGCTGACTTGCGCCTCACTCACGTCTGGAGATCCTTGGCTTCTATGTGGTACACTGAGGACCAGTAGGGGTCCAAGGTCTCACCGTGGGGTCACTTGTGCGCCTTTGTTGGCATCTCCCCACGGTCGAAGGCATGGCGTTTTTGGGACCCACTCGTCGTCGCATTCTTGAGTCCCGCGACGCGCTCTTCTTTGAGTCCCTCACCTACCGTGATCTGACTTCGATCACGTCGCTATCCTTCACACATGTTCCAACGTGTGAGGTATCTTGACGGATGGGGGAGTCTACGCCTGCGAGAATCGATCGCCATGCTGATGTGTCCGTTCGAGCTCCCTCCATTTCTCTCGAACTTGATGACCCAACGATCATCGTTGTCGGTCAAGAGATCTCTCCAGCACCGCCGGCTTCTACCCCTGCCCCTTCACGCCCCACAGGTACCCATGATCCTATACCTGTACGTACTCCTATGACCGTACCTGTGTGCGCCGGCACTCCTGCCTCTGTGCGTGGACCTGCGTCACCTGCTCCTACTATCACACCGAGCTCTGTGTCTCCCACACCCGCATCTCCTCGCACGGCATCACCAGTTCCCTTGCCTCAGCCCTCCCAAGCTGCGATTGTGCCCGAACCTGAGCGTGAGGTGCGCCCCTCGAGCCTGGGTTACTCTCGTGAGCCCGGCGTTCGCCTTCGACCATTGGACTCCGGAGCTCAACGAGTGTCTGGTCCCCCACCTAGGCGCTCTACTCGCGGCATCGCGAGTGGTGATCCTGGCACAAAGGCCCTAGGCCTGAGTGTCCACAATGAGCATACATGGGTACATCCATCATGTCCCGTAGGGCACGACCTCGTCACTCGCGAGTTTCATATCGCTTATGATGCAGCAGCCAATCTTGTGGTTGTCAGACCTAGCACTGAGGCGTACGCTCTTGCCACGCAGATCTCTCCCTCTATGGCGCCTGACCCGGGCACTTTGAGGGAAGCTCTCTCGTCACATGATGCTGACGCTTGGCGTGCTGCTTGCGAGGATGAGCTCTGCGCCATCCGCGAGCACGGAGTTAACGAGCTAGTTGACCTTCAACCTGGGAGGAAGGCTATTCAGGTCAAGTGGGTCTTTTGCAAGAAGGTGAAGCCGGATGGCTCACTGGAATGACACAAGGCTCGCTTGGTTTTTAAGGGGTACTCTCAGATTGAGGGCATCGATTACACTGACACCTTTGCCCCTGTCGGCCACATGACCTCAGCTCGAGCTCTGTTCAGTGTAGTGGCTCAACATGACTAGGAACTGCAACAGATGGATGTGAATAATGCGTTCCTCCATGGCTCTCTGGATGGGGAGATTTGCGTGGCTCAGCCACCTGGCTTTGAGGACGGTGAAGAGGTCTGGCGCTTGCGTAAGTCCTTCTACGACCTCAAGCAGTCTCCTCTGTGTTGGAACCAGGTGATCACTGGCACCCTGACTTGTGCGTGATATGTACAGAGCGAGGCAGATCCCTCTCTTTACATCAAACAAACGCCTGAGCGATTCACCGCCATCCTGGTCTATGTCGACGACATTCTGATCGCGTCTCCTTCATTGGAGGCCATGAGGATGAAGGACCTTGGTCTCGCAGCGGTGTTTCTTGGCATGGAGATCGTGTGAGACCGCAGACGTCGTACTCTACTACTTCATCGGGCTCCATACGCACATGTTGTGGGGGAGCGCTTTAGCAACCTTCTCTGCACAGTGCCCACGGCTTCCATACCTCTTACACCTGATGGGCAGGATGCCCTGAAGGTTGACGATCCCACACAGCTGGGGGAGACAGTGGAAGTGACCCTGTACCTCCGTCTCATCGGATCTTTGATGTACCTGGCCACTACCACACGTCCTCACATCGATTTGCCGTCAACCTCCTTGTCCACTTTTCGCAGGCTCCACGCGATATAGCCCTTCACGCGGCTGTGAAAGTGGTGCGGTACGTGGTCTCCACACAGTACCTCAGACTCTTCTTTCGTCGGCAGTGTTCGGTGGTCCTTGACGGCTAAACCGACAGCGACAGGGCCTCGAGCCCAGATGGACGCAGTCGCTACGGTTACGTGTTCCTGCTCGTTTGGACCGCTGTGTCATGGCACAGCAAGAAGCAAGGTTGCATTGCACGTAGTTCATCAAAGGTAGAGAACGTTGCTCTGGGTGTAGAGGCTGCAGAGGCGGTATGGCTACAGTTCCTGTTCCATCAGCTTGGCCAGTCAGTACACGCCATTGTGCTTCGCTGCGACAACCAGAGTGCTCTTGCCATTGCGGGGAACTCTGGTGTCTTTCATGCTCGCACAAAGCACATTGCGGTTGAGCACCGCTTCGTGCGTGAACTGGTGGAGCGACACGTGATCTCCATCATTTGGGTTGGCACTGACATGCAGCTTGCTTACTTCTTGACGAAGGCACTAGCACGTGGAAAGTTCCTGGTGGCCATTCGTTTTGTTGGACTTTGCCCCTTGCCTGATAGAGGTTGAGTGTGGGGTGTATCCGTGTTTGTGTCACATTTGTCGTTACACTTGTTTTTGTACTCTCAGTGTCTCAGTGCTGCACGTGTATGGACATGCGTACCATCGGGTCATGGGGGAGTGTTGTGATTTGTGACGTTCCTGTCGACCTGTACAGTTTACTATGACCACTCAGCCGTGTCCATACTCGTGCAGATCCGTGATGCGGACCCTGGAGGCACCGGTGCGTCATCTGGTGGCGGACTGCTATCCTGGATCTGACTGACGACCGTTCTAAAGTTCTTGACGCTACCCGGTGAGAAAGTGCGTAGAAGCTTCCTAGCAACACAGCCGCTGACCGGGCGTCAGTGCCTGGTCAGACGGTGACGACAGTCACAGGTCATACACACAACGGCAAGGGTTTGGCTAGGAGACACAAGGCACAGTGTCAGAATGCTTCAATATAGCATATGCAGAGAGAAATGACAACTGACAGGTCCAAGGCAAAAATACCTGCCGCGGCGCACGGCGGGTGTCGCACGCGGCAGTCCAAGAGCTGTCCTAAAAACCGGCCCAAAACCACTGTTTTGGCCGTAACTCTGCGCACACATGTCAGAATCCTACGCCGTCTGAACCTAAACGTGCAGAATCAATAAACGGACGCAACGACTGGTCACATGCATGCATCCATCGACTGACAGTGAGCATACAATGCAAAAACATGCAAATAGGCCTCATGGCCAGTCCGCCAAAAGGCGCCTGCAAGACGTAGGAAGCACAGCAAAGAGTCCCGGTGGCATCTAGGGCTCTAGAACAGTGGTCGGTCAGCTCCAAGCGGGTCTTCCGCCGCCTGTCGTCCCGCCGGTGTCACCACGGCCGCCTGCCTCAGGGATCTGCACGAGTATGGACACGGCCAAGGGGTAACAGTAAACTGTACAGGAACGGCACAAAGCACAACACTCCCCCATGACCCGATGGTACGCAAGTCCATACGCGTGCAGCACTGGTACAACCACATAGTGGGTGACACAGATAGATGAGACGCCAACGTACATCCCACACTCAACCACTGTCACGCACGGGGCGAAGCCCAACAGAACGAATGGCCACCAAGAACTTTCCGCGGGCAAGTGCCTTCGTCAAGAAATCAGCACGCTGCAAGTCAGTCCCAACCCACATGATGGAGATCACGCGTCGCTCCACCAGATCACGAACGAAGCGATGCTCAACCGCAATGTGCTTTGTGCGAGCATGAAAAACACCAGAGTTCTCCGCAATGGCGAGAGCACTCTGGTTGTCGCAACGCAGCACAATGGCGGGTACTGACTGTCCAAGCTCAAGAAACAAGCACTGCAGCCAAACTGCCTCAGCAGCCCCTGCCCCCAAAGCCACATACTCTGCCTCCGACGAGCTACGTGCGATGTAGCCCTGCTTCCCGCTTTGCCAAGACAAAGCGGTACCACCGAGCATAAACACGTAGCCAGTGCGACTGCGCCCGTCAGGGCTCCAAGCTGTCAGTGTACCCGTCAAGGACCATCGAACACTGCCGACGAAAGCAGAGTCCGAGATACAGCGTGGAGACCACGTACCGTACCACTCGCACAGCCGCGTNTCTGTATGTATCCTGCGCGAGACAAGGTGCTAGTGATCTCCCGGTTCCAACACCGTGGAGACTGCTTGAGGCCGTACAAGGACTTGCGCAAGAGCCAGAACTTGTCATTGTCCTCAAAGCCTGGTGGCTGAGCCACGTAGATCTCCTCATCCAAAGAGCCATGGAGGAACGCGTTGTTCACATCCATTTGGTGTAGTTCCCAGTCATGCTGAGCTACTACACCGAACAGAGCTCGAGCTGAGGACATGCGACCAACAGGGCAAAGGTGTCAGTGTAATCAACTCCCTCAATCTGAGAGAACCCCTTGACGACCACGCGGGCCTTGTAGCGTTCCATTGAGCCATCCGGCTTCACTTTCTTGCGAAAGACCCACTTGACCTGAATCGCCTTCCTCCCAGGGGGAAGGTCGACCAGCTCGTAGACTCTGTGCTCTTGGATTGCGCGAAGCTCATCCTCCCAAGCAGCTTGCCAGGCATCAGCATCCTACGATGAGAAAGCCTCCCTCAATGTGCCCGGGTCAGGCGCCATAGAGGGGGAACTCTGCGTGCTAAGTGCACACGCCTGAGTGTCAGGCCTGACGGCCACCAGATTAGCTGCTGCGTCACAGGCGATATGGAACTCGCGAGTGACCAGGTCGTGCCCTATGGGGCACGCTGGGTGTACCTCTGAAAGCTCAGTGCGGACACTCAGGCCTAAGGCCTTTGTGCCTGGATCACCGCTCGCGATGCTACGAGAGGAACGTCTGGGTCCGGAACCCGACGCTCGCTGAGCTCCAGAATCCAGTGGTCGAAGGCGACCACCGGGCTCACAGGAGTATCCGGAGGTCGAGGGGCACACCTCAGGCTCAAGAACAGGTACAACCACAGGGACAGGTACGACCATAGCTGGTGAGGGCTGAGACGAGGCAGCCGGAGATGCCGTGCGAGGAGATGCGTGTGTGGGGGACACTGAGCTGGGGGTGACAGCGGGCAAGGCTGGCCCGGACACTGAGACAGGAGTGTTAGCCAACGTAGGGACAGGAGTGGGCTGGGCTGGGTCAGACGCCGGAGCAGGGGTGCCAGTGGACACAGGTGGTGATGCNGAACTTTCCGCGGGCAAGTGCCTTCGTCAAGAAATCAGCACGCTGCAAGTCAGTCCCAACCCACATGATGGAGATCACGCGTCGCTCCACCAGATCACGAACGAAGCGATGCTCAACCGCAATGTGCTTTGTGCGAGCATGAAAAACACCAGAGTTCTCCGCAATGGCGAGAGCACTCTGGTTGTCGCAACGCAGCACAATGGCGGGTACTGACTGTCCAAGCTCAAGAAACAAGCACTGCAGCCAAACTGCCTCAGCAGCCCCTGCCCCCAAAGCCACATACTCTGCCTCCGACGAGCTACGTGCGATGTAGCCCTGCTTCCCGCTTTGCCAAGACAAAGCGGTACCACCGAGCATAAACACGTAGCCAGTGCGACTGCGCCCGTCAGGGCTCCAAGCTGTCAGTGTACCCGTCAAGGACCATCGAACACTGCCGACGAAAGCAGAGTCCGAGATACAGCGTGGAGACCACGTACCGTACCACTCGCACAGCCGCGTTAAGAGCTCTTGCACGTGGAGCCTGCGAGAACTGAGCGAGGAGGTTGACGGCGAACGCGATGTCGGGACGCGTGGTAGTGGCCAAGTACATCAGAGATTCGATAAGACGGAGGTACAAGGTCACGTCCACTGTCTCCCCCAGCTGTGTAGGGTCATCCACCTTCAAGGCATCCTGTCCATCAGGTGTGAGGGGTGTGGAAGCAGTGGGCACTGCACCAAGGAGATTGCTAAAGCGCTCCCCCACGACTCGTGCGTATCGGGCCTGATGCAGCAACAGTGTCCGATGTCTGCGATCTCGCACGATCTCCATACCAAGAAACACCGATGCAGGACCGAGGTCCTTCATCCTGTAGGCGGTCTACNGCCACGAGATCAGCTGCTGCGTCACAGGCGATATGGAACTCGCGAGTGACCAGGTCGTGCCCTATGGGGCACGCTGGGTGTACCTCTGAAAGCTCAGTGCGGACACTCAGGCCTAAGGCCTTTGTGCCTGGATCACCGCTCGCGATGCTACGAGAGGAACGTCTGGGTCCGGAACCCGACGCTCGCTGAGCTCCAGAATCCAGTGGTCGAAGGCGACCACCGGGCTCACAGGAGTATCCGGAGGTCGAGGGGCACACCTCAGGCTCAAGAACAGGTACAACCACAGGGACAGGTACGACCATAGCTGGTGAGGGCTGAGACGAGGCAGCCGGAGATGCCGTGCGAGGAGATGCGTGTGTGGGGGACACTGAGCTGGGGGTGACAGCGGGCAAGGCTGGCCCGGACACTGAGACAGGAGTGTTAGCCAACGTAGGGACAGGAGTGGGCTGGGCTGGGTCAGACGCCGGAGCAGGGGTGCCAGTGGACACAGGTGGTGATGCTATAGGAGGCGTGAGAGCAGCGGTACCTATGGGGTGTTAAACAGGCAAAACAGGCGGGATCTCTGGACCAACGGCAATGATAGTCGGATCATCAAGTGCTGGAGATCAAGAGGGGATTCGAGCGGACACATCAGCCTGACGAGAAATGGTCGCTGGCGGAGAGGTCTCCCCCATCCGCCGAGGACCCTCACAGGAAGGGATATGAGCCGCAGAGAGGGCTGTGATTGAAGTCAGATCACGGTAGGTGAGTGACTCAAAAAACAGCGCGTCACGAGACTCAATGACACGACGGCGAGTGGGGTCCCAAAAGCGCCAGGCCTTCGACCGCGGGGAGATGCCGATGAAGGCACACAAGCGACCCCGAGGGGAGACCTTGGACCCCTGCTGGTCCTCGGTGTACCACACGTAGGCCAGGGAACCCCAGACGCGTGCGAGACAAAGATCAGCACGGTGTCCAAACCAGAGCTCGTACGGTGTAACATGATCCGGAAGCGGACCATGCGGGAGGCAGTTCCAGACCCAAGTCATGAAGGCGAAGCCCTCGAATGCGAAGGACTCCAGGAGACCGCACTCAGACCGCATGGCGCGGACCGCATCCTCCATGGTGCGGTTAAAGCGCTCAGATACACCGTTCTGCTGTGGAGTAGCAGGAGCGGAGACCTGGTGAAAAATGCCGTGCTCAGCGAAGAAGAAGTCCATCTCGCTGAGGAACTCGCCACCGCGATCCGAGCGAAAGGTATGTAGCGTGTGGCGAGACTGACACTCAGCCATCACGAGCCAGAGCCGAACCGCAAGGGCGGCATCGCTCTTCTGACGCAGACTGTAGACCCATCGCATCCGGGTGAAGTCATCAGTCAGTATCAGAACATACCGGCCCCTCTCGGACAGCGACTCGACCGGGAGAGGACCGAGCAGGTCCGAGTGGACCAACTTGAGGGGCCTGAGCGCTCGGGAACGCGGGTCAAGGTAAGTGCAGCGGTGCATCTTTCCCTGAGCACATAAAAGACAGTCGGTCTTGGGTGGCTTCTCGAAAGAAGCCACGTCAAGACCAAGAGCGGGCTGTGTCCGGATGAGCTTCGACACAGTGTCGGAGCCCACGTGACACAGACGTCGGTGAAGCAACCGCTGGTGTTCCAGGGATAGAACACCAGTGACAAAAACACGACCAAAGGAGGAGGGAGAGCAAGGGGAGGAGGGCCGAGCAATGCGGTACAAATCATCTATGATTGAAGCACGCAGGACAATGCTACGGGTGTCAAGAGCAGTCACAGTCGCTGAATCAGCGGTATGCTCAACGGAGAGACCCATCAGAGTGTAGGCACGCACAGACAGCAGACTGAGCTCAAGATCAGGCACAAACAGCACGTCAGAGAGATACCGGGGGCCAGCAGACCATCAAAGCATACAACCCCAACACCGTGGACCGGTAAGGACTGACCAGAGCCTCTACGAACAGAACGGACAGTAGTGACAGGACCAAGTACCACAAAGTCACAACGACGACACGTCATGTGGTGGGTGGCACCGGAATCGATGATCCAAGTGCCACCGGAGTCACGACTGGTGGACGTCACTGTACAACGAGCAATGGAACACTCGACATCAGAGGGGCGCTGAGCCGTCAGTGGGAAGGAACGACGTACATCACGAAGGTGAGACTCATGAATCCAGTCAGTGTAGTCAGGCCCATCCTCATCACATGCGGACTGTGCTCCCCCACACGTGTCATCACGAGGCACGGGGATGGACGAACAAGCAGTCTGTGACCCATTCGACGATGACAACACACTCGCACCTCCCTGAAAGCGAAGCGCCAGAAGATGACGAAGCTCGGCGATGGTGCGGTCACGTGGGTCTGGATCACTACTGCTCGTCGGTGAGGATGCAGGAACAGCTGCAGTCGTGGTCGCCGCGCGTCCAGAGGAGTGTGCGGTCGACGTGCCGGACGCGGTGCAAGCAGCATGGGCAGTCTGAAGTCCGCGAGTGATGCGCTCCCAGTCAGGCGGCTGCTGGCACTCAGTGTAGCGATGGGCACCTCCACAGTTATAGCAGTGCACGGAACGGCCACTGCTACCACTGGATGACGACTGCTGCTGACCCGATCCACGCTTTCTATTCTTCTTCTTCCCCTGGGCAGCTGCTGCAACACCCTGCGTCTGCGTGGGTATAGACGGGGTTGAAGAGGAGGAGGCAGATGAGGTCGTGATGGAGGTAGATGAGGGTGACTGCAGGAGGGAAGATGGTGGTAAGGCGAGGACTGCTGCAGCGAGGGAAGTCTCCTGATGTGCTACTGCTGCCTCGCGGGCCGACGTCACCTGGAGGAAAAGCTTATGGGCCCAAGGGAGCAGCTGCAGGGTGGCTGAGAAAGGCTCGAGAGCAGCATCGTTGTACCGTGTGAATATGTCAGTGTACTCCAGGCGAACTCCGAGCATGATCGTCCAAAGTGCCCACAGCTGTGTGCCCCCTGAGGTTCCCAGACGAGTGTAGATACGCATGGCGCGTCGCCAGTAATCCGCCGCAGGCTCCGCTGGTCCCTGACGGAGCGAATGGAAAGCACGAATGTGCGACGCACGCGTGGCGTGCATCTCTGCGACTAGTAGGGACAACGCCAGGACCCAGCCTCCACGAGGATCATCTCCGGTGCCTGTGCCAGCCTCGCCGAGGAAGGGGCGGAAGTCAACGACAGTCTCGCGTGGCATGGCGTAGAGAAGTCCTCGCATGGCCCGGGTTGCTGTCAGCACCTGTGCTGGATCTGTAGACTGATATGGGCGGTGGTAGTAAGGCCACACTCCCTCGGAAGTGGCCCACACCTGAAACAGGATCTCCCAGCAGTCAAATCCATCCTCGCTGATGTACCATGGAGGTGGTGCCTCAAAGTCCTCTGGCTGCCGCTCCGTGGGGAGAGCAACCGCAGGCTGAGGAGGGCGAGAGACGGGGAAAACTCCTGGAAGGGGGTGATCACCGGGGAAGTCAGGTGACGGTCGTATCGGGGACACGGGTGGAGGTCGAATACCCGTCTGCAGCTGATGGAGGCGCTCCTGTAGAAGACGAATCTCCCGCTCCTGGGAGTCATCCTCGAAGCCTGGCATGAATGGCTCGTCATCAAGGAGGTCCGCAGGTGGTGGAGAAACCACACCTGGAGGTGAAGCAGGCGGAGCACCTGTCACGGGCACCTGGGCCGAGTGCTGGGTGGAGGCCGCAATGCCGGCAGCTCCCTTAGAAATTCGTGAAAGAGCTGTGGACTGGGCACGCAGGAGCTCAGTCAGCGTGCGGATCGCGTCAGTCTGCTCTCGCTGTAGACGACGCATCTCCTCCTGCTGGCTGCGCAGGTCTGCAATGGCCTATGAGCGAGGGCTCAATACCCCTGAAGAAGAGTAGGAGGGATCACCTGGTCCCTTGTCCTTGTCGTCGGGCGAACTCATGTCGCCGCTCACTATGGGACGACAGGTCAAGTTTGCCGGATTTCACAACCGTCTGCGTTTCTCGGCTAGTTAAAACGCTGGCAACTTTTGACTTTCCGGGTGAAAACTTGGCCAAGTGTAATGCTGACGTCAGCAAAGTGGTTGCTGATGTCAGCACGAACTGATGACATCAGAAATCAACAATGCTGACGTCAGCTCGTCCCCTCCTTTTTCCTTTTTTTCTTTTTTTTTCTTGTCACATTCTGCCGCGTGTGGGGCCGCCTCGCGGTGGCGCGCGGCAGCTCCGTAGAAGCTGCGCAACAGCTTCCGCCCAGCTGTTGCTACAGCTGTGTTGTCAGCTACAGCAGCAGCTGCGTAGCTGCGTGTGCAGCGGTGGCAGCAGCGGCTGCAGTGCCGCTGCTGCTGCTACGCGCGGCTGCTGTTGCTGCGCACTGCAGCTACTGCTGGCTGCCGCCGCCACACGCTGCTGCTGGCTGCTGCCGCCGCGCGCTGCTGCTGG
>SZWC01003504.1:81698-100630 GCA_023375785.1 Penium margaritaceum
GTGTGTGGGGATGGGGGAGGGGGTGGGTGGGGTTGTGGGTGTGGGTGTGGGTAAGGGTGTGTGGGGGCATTCTTGTGTGCGTGCGTGTGTGCAAGGCTGCGTGCGTGTGTGGGTGTTCTTGTGTTTGTGCACACGCGCAAGGCCGCGTGCATGTGTGGCCGGATTTGCGGACGTAGAACAGCGGTCGCAGGCGAGGGCATGTGCGTGTGCAAATTCAGACCCAGGATGAAGGGGGCATGCTGCTTTGTGGCGAAGGTGATGAGGAGGGACCATCATGGCCTGAGAGCGAGGCAATGACGATGGGCTAGTGATGAGGCAATGATGATGGGCTGACGACGAGGCAATGACGATGGGCCGATGACAAGGCAATTGCGATGGCCATAAGGCATCAGTTGATTAGATGTAGAGAAGGTGCATCACAAGGACCCACACCGACTGACAGCACTGCAAGACGGAACAGTTTTCAACGTCCTTGAAAGGAGTCTCTCCTCCCTCCGTAACTCTTATTCTTTATCCTCGTCTCCCCTCCTTTTTCAAATCTTGTCCAGGGCAAGGCGCAGCTTGTGGTGATTGCTCACGACGTGGACCCTCTCGAGCTCGTCATCTGGCTGCCGGCACTCTGCCGCAAGATGGGCGTGCCCTACTGCATTGTCAAGGGCAAGTCCCGCCTCGGCGCGGTACGCTTGTTTTTCTTTTTCTCGCAATTGATGCTTCTGAAGGTCTTTTGCCAGCTGGTCGTGAAAGTCTCAGCCCAACACTGGGCTGCAAGGTGGGTGCGCTGGTGCTCATTCGTTCTCGTTGCATGTGCTGCTTATTTCCTTCTGCTCGCACCAGTGTTTTGCAGCTGGGCTTGTGCTTTGCCATCTGACATTGTTGTGGTGTGCCACTGAGCTTTTGTGAAATGTCTTTTGGGATGACAAAAGACGTAAGACCGTCTTCGGAGCATTTTTTCTTGCAGCTGCGCTTGTGCTTGCACTCGTGGGATGGGCGTGGAGTGTTGTTGAGCTTTGAAGAGGGGTCATGTCTTGGTGTTCCTCGATCTGGTGTCTGCTTGGGGTGTCGTGGCATATGCGCACGGCCTGTTGTGGCTTGGCATTACATGGTGTGGCATGGGATTTTATTGCCCAAGGGGCACTGCATGGCATGGCATGGAATGACGTGGCACGTCTGGCATTCATGGCATTGTCTGGCTTGCGTAGACAGCATGGCATGGTGTGGCGCATGCTGTTGGGGGTCACAGCACAGTTGCACGTGCGCAAAAGCTCTCGTGCTTGAGCTTGTCAGCCGTCTCGAAAAGCATTTAGAAATTGTCTTTCCTGCAGTGAAACTGGGCAACTGTTGCGCAGGTGGCACACAAGATGAAGATGTCATCCAAGAAATATTCATCCACTGCAATGAAACCGGTCCAACTGCTGCGCAGGTGGTGCACAAGAAGAACACGCGGTTGAATGATTTGTTTTTGCAATGAAACCGGTCCAACTGCTGCGCAGGTGGTGCACAAGAAGAATGCTACGGCACTGGCCATCACATCGGTGAAGAATGAGGACAAGCACGAGCTGAGCAAGATCGTGGAGTCTGTGAAGGTGAGGAATCGTCTCCTGTGAGGATAAGCGTGTGCTCTGATGTCTCTTGTGAGAGAGGGCGTGTGTTCTGATTCTGAAGCAAGGGCTTGGTGTGGTGGTGGAGTGTGGTGGGGAGGGGGGTGGGAATTTTCTGGAGCCCTGTCATGTAGTGCACACCTGGTCGTGGAGTCTAGCGCTATCCAGAGCCTTCGTGTGTTTTAGCGTTCTTTCGGTGGGCTAGATTGTAGCCCGTTTCCTATTTCAGAGGTAATGGTGGAGGATGTCCTCCATCAATTGTGGATGTAGGATGTCCTCCATGGATGGAGGATGGAGGAAGTCCACCTGTCTGGTGCCAGAAGAAGACGATGGCTATACTGGCCTCTCGTGGTTTGTATGTGGATGTTTTCCTCGTCCGTGGCACTAGTATTGAATACAAGTCTGGTGAATGTGTTTCTATTCTCTGCATGTGTTTGTGCCTGCATCTGCGTCTGCGTCTGCATGTGTAGCTGCTCATTCACGTGTGGCTGCGGCTGTGCATGCGACTGCGTCGGCATTTCCGTCTATGTCTGCGTCCACGCTTGTGTTTTCTACACCTCTGTCTGCATCTGTGTCTGCCCTCACCTGCGTCTGCACCTGCATGTCCATCCTTGTCTGAGTCTGCGTCTGTGTCTGTGTGCGTGCTGTCTCTGCAGGCGAACTTCAACGACCGGTTCGACGAGTTCCGCAAGCAATGGGGCGGTGGCATCATGGGCGTCAAGTCACAGGCAAAGACCCGTGCCAGGGAGAAGGTTTTGGCTAAGGAAGCTGCCCAGCGCATGTCATAAACTTGTTCATCGACACCCTCTCCTGCCCCTGATTGTTGATGCTGGGCATTCAACAATGCAACAATGGACACACTGGAGTGAAAGCATTTCCTACATGCCCTGGAAGGAAGCGGGGTCCATCTGCCAACTTTCAAGGCTGNCGTGTATTGGCTTGGAATAAAATGTCACAACAAAGACAAGATTAGGGGGTGGGGGAGCGCGAGTCTAAGCACCAATGTGTGTACACCCACACCGAGCACCCGCTCGAGTCAACATGCACCGCTACTTGGGGTTGGAGCCCGACCTCTCGGGATTAACCGGGGGCGGCTTCTCAAAAGTGTTCGGCCAGAGACCGACACGGTGACCCCCAAAGGATCATCACCTGGAATAACATGGAGCTCCACCAAAACACCCACAAGCAGGTTGGGGCAGCAGCGTTGTTGATGCAGCGTGCGGGCTTCCACGCTCGTTGCTTAATTCAGCTGCCCCCTCAGTCCGCTGCTCTAGAGTCTAAGTCTGGAAGCTCTGGGTTTTGTTACTCAGAAACGCGCGCGCCAGAGTTAGCGCCAGAAAGCAGCTGAAAACTGACAATGACTGATTAGGAATGAAGAATGAACAGCAATGGGGGACCCCTCCAAGTTCTAGCCCCCCCCCAGCTCTGTAGAGCTTGTTACTCAGTCCATCAGCCAATCAGAAAATAGCTCAGTTCACGCTGGCAGGTTTTCTCGGTGAGGCCTGCCAGGCAGCCGACAGCCCAAAACCCGGGCGTCGTCCGTTTTGCCTGAAAACTGGACCATACCATAATACCAACGCTGCAAACGCAGCCGTGCGGTCAGAATCTGCTAAAAAAATAGTAGCAAGGAGTTATGGCAGCCTAAACCCAGATAGTGCCCACGACGGTTTATGCTGCCAAACAGGGTCATGCAGTACGCGACTGGGACCCTAGGCAGTGCATGACGACGCAGGCACGACAGTACACGCTGGACGCATGCAGGCAGCGACTGCGGCGGCAGTGACTGCCGGCAGTGCGACCGCCGAGGAGGCCTGCCGATGGAGCTGAACACGTCGCCAGAGAGAGGAGGCTCCAGCGAACCGCGAGACGACCTCAGCGTGCGTCGGCTCCACCAGACGACACTCCACCGGCGTCGAGTCTCGCCGTCAGTCATCTGCACGCCGATGTACACAAGCCGGGAGGACACAACAGAGCACAATGAGTGCAAACAACCAACACTCTCGGGATTAACCGGGGGCGGCTTCTCAAAAGTGTTCGGCCAGAGACCGACACGGTGACCCCCAAAGGATCATCACCTGGAATAACATGGAGCTCCACCAAAACACCCACAAGCAAACAACCATGATGCAGGCAATGGCAGTAAGAATCTACGTGGCCTAGCATCTACCACATCCTAACAAAATAGTCACGAGTGAAACAACTGAAAGAAGCCGGTCATGCCAGAAGCCATCCCTGGGCAGTATAGTGGCTGCATGATGAGGCCAATATCAACAGCCACAGTGATCTTGAACGTTGCCTTCCCAAGTGTCTCCATTCATCACTCTGAGAAAATGCGTAGAAGCTTCCTAGCAACACGGCCGCTGACCGGGCGCCAGTGCCTGGTCAGACGGTGACGACACTCACAGGTCGTACACACAATGGCAAGGGTTTGGCTAGGAGACACAAGTCAAAGTGTCAGAATGCTTTAATATAGCATATGCAGAGAGAAATTATAACTGACAGGTCCAGGGCATAAATACCTGCCGCGGCGCACGGCGGGTGTCGCACGCGGCAGTCCAAGAGCTGTCCTTAAACCGGCCCAAAACCACTGTTTTGGCCGTAACTCTGCGCACACATGTCAGAATCCTACGCCGTCTGAACCTAGACGTGCAAAATCAAAAGACGGACACTACGACTGGTCACATGCATGCATCCATCGACTGACAGCGAGTATATAATGCAAAAACATGCAAATGGGCCTCATGCCCAGTCCGCCGAAAGGCACCAGCAAGACGTAGAAGGTACAGCAAGGAGTCCCGGTGACATCTGGGGCTCTGGAACAGTGGTCGGTCAGCTCCAGGCGGGTAGTCCGCCGCCTTTCGTCGCGCCGGTGTCACCAGGGCCGCCTGCCTCAGGGATCTGCACGAGTATGGACACGGCCGAGTGGTCATAGTAAACTGTACAGGAACGACACAAAGCACAACACTCCCCCATGACCCGATGGTACGCATGTCCATACGCGTCCAGCACTGGTACAACCACATAGTGGGTGACACAGACAGATGAGACGCCAACGTACATCCCACACTCAACCACTGTCAGGCACAGGGCGAAGCCCAACAGAACGAATGGCCACCGGGAACTTTCCGCGGGCGAGTGCCTTCGTCAAGAAATCAGCACGCTGCAAGTCAGTGCCAACCCACATGATGGGAATCACGCGTCGCTCCACCAGATCACGGACAAAGTGATGCTCAACCGTAATGTGCTTTGTGCGAGCATGAAAAACACCAGAGTTCTCCGCAATGGCGAGAGCACTCTGGTTGTCGCAACGCAGCACAATGGCGGGTACTCACTGCCCAAGCTCAAGAAACAAGCGCTGCAGCCAAACTGCCTCAGCAGCCCCTGCCCCCAAAGCCACATACTCTGCCTCTGACGAGCTACGTGCGATGCAGCCCTGCTTCCCGCTTCGCCAAGACAAAGCGGTACCACCGAGCAAAAACACGTAGCCAGTGCGACTGCGCCCGTCAGGGCTCCAAGCCCAGTCGCTGTCAGTGTAGCCGTCAAGGACTACCGAACACTGCCGACGAAAGCAGAGTCTGAGATATGGCGTGGAGACCACGTACCGTACCACTCGCACAGCCGCGTGAAGAGCTCTCGCACATGGAGCCTGCGAGAACTGAGCGAGGAGGTTGACGACGAACGCGATGTGGGGACGCGTGGTAGTGGCCAGGTACATCAGAGATCCGATAAGACGAGGGTACAAGGTCACGTCCACTGTCTCCCTCAGTTGTGTAGGGTCATCCACCTTCAGGGCATCCTGCCCATCAGGTGTGAGGGGTGTGGAAGCAGTGGGCACTGCACTAAGGAGATCGCTAAAGTGCTCCCCCACGACTCGTGCGTATCGGGCCTGATGCAGCAACAGTGTCCGATGTCTGCGATCTCGCACGATCTCCATACCAAGAAACACCGATGCAAGACCGAGGTCCTTCATCCTGTAGGCGGTCTGCAGGGCAGCCTTGGCCTCGTTCACAGCCTCCAGAGACGGAGACGTGATCAGAAGATCATCAACATAGACCACGATGGCGGTCAACCGCTCGGGTATCGGTAGGATGAAGAGTGAGGGATCTGCCTCCCTCTGTACGTATCCTGCGCGAGTCAAGGTGCCAGTGATCTCTCGGTTCCAACATCGTTGAGACTGCTTGAGGCCGTACAAGGACTTGCGCAAGCGCCAGACCTTGTCACCGTCCTCAAATCCTGGTGGCTGAGCCACGTAGATCTCCTCATCCAAAGAGCCATGGAGGAACGCGTTGTTCACATCCATCTGGTGTAGTTACCAGTCATGCTGAGCCACTACACCGAACAGAGCTTGAGCTGAGGTCATGCGGCGGACAGGGGCAAAGGTGTCAGTGTAGTCAACTCCCTCAATCTGAGAGAACCCCTTGACAACCAAGCGGGCCTTGTAGCGTTCCAGTGAGCCATCCGGCTTCACTTTCTTGCGAAAGACCCACTTGACTTGAATCGCCTTCCTCCCAGGGGGAAGGTCGGCCTGCTCGTAGACTCTATGCTCTCGGATGGCGCGAAGCTCATCCTCGCAAGCAGCTCGCCAGGCCTCAGCATCCTGCGATGAGAAAGCCTCCCTCAATGTGCCCGGGTAAGGCGCCATAGAGGGGGAGCTCTGCGTGGCAAGTGCACACGCCTCAGTGTCAGGTCTGACGGCCACAAGATCAGCTGTTGCATCACAGGCGATATGGAACTCGCGAGTGACCAGGTCGTGCCCTATAGGGCACGCTGGGTGTACCTCTGAAAGCTCAGTGCGGACACTCAGGCCTAAGGCCTTTGTGCCTGGATCACATCTCGCAATGTTGCGAGAGGAACGCCTGGGTCTGGGACCCGACGCTCGCTGAGCTCCGGAATCTAGTGATCGAAGGCAACCACCAGGCTCACGGTAGTAACCAGAGGTCGAGGGATGCACCTCAGGCTCAAGAACAGGTACGACCACAGGGACAGGTACGACCACAGCTGGCGAGGGCTGAGACGAGGCAGCCGGAGATGCCGTGCGAGGAGATGCGTGTGTGGGGGACACTGAGTTGGGAGTGACAGCTGGCCCGGACACTAAGACAGGAGTGTCAGGCGACGTAGGGACAAGAGTGGGCTGGGCTGGGTCAGACACCGGAGCAGGGGTGCCAGTGGACACAGGTGATGATGCAGGAGGATGCGTGAGAGCAACGGTACCTATGGGGTGTGAAACAGGCTGGGCAGGTGGAATCTCTGGACCAACGGCAATGATAGCCGGGTCATCAAGTGCTGGGGATCGAGAGGGGACTCGAGCGGACACATCAGCCTCACGAGAAATGGTCGCTAGCGGAGAAGTCTCCCCCATCCGCCGAGGACCCTCACAGGAAGGGACATGAGCTGCGGAGAGAGCTGTGATCGAAGCCAGATCACGGTATGTGAGAGACTCAAAAAACAGCGTGTCACGAGACTCAATGACACGACGGCGAGTGGGGTCCCAAAAGCGCCAGGCCTTCGACCGCGGGAAGATGCCGATGAAAGCGCAAAGGCGACCCCAAGGGGAGACCTTGGACCCCTGCTGGTCCTCGGTGTACCACACGGAGGCCAGGGAACCCCAGACGCGCGCCAGACAAAGATCAGCACGGTGTCCAAACCAGAGCTCGTACGGTGTAACATGATCCGGAAGCGGACCATGCGGGAGGCGGTTCCAGACCCACGTCATGTAGGCAAAGCCCTCGAAGACGAAGGACTTCGGGAGACCGCACTCAGACCGCATGGCGCGGACCGCATCCTCCATGGTGCGGTTCCAGTGCTCAGAGACACCGTTCTGCTGTGGGGTAGCAGGAGCGGAGACCTGGTGAAAAATGCCATGCTCAGCAAAGAAGGAGTCCATCTCACCGAGGAACTCGCCGCCGCGATCCGAGCGAAAGGTATGTAGCGTGTGGCGAGACTGACGCTCAGCCATCACGAGCCAGAGTGGACCCGCAAGGGCGGCGTCGCTCTTCTGGCGCATACTATAGACCCACCGCATCCTTGTGAAGTCATTAGTCAGCGTCAGAACATACCGTCCCCTCTCGGACAGGGACTCGACCGAGAGGGGACCAAGCAGGTCCGAGTGGACCAACTCGAGGGGCCTCAACGCTCGGGAACGCGAATCAGGATAAGTGCACCGGTGCATCTTTCCCTGAGCGCAAAAAAGACAGTCTGTCTTGGGTGGCTTCTCGAAAGAAGCCACGTCAAGACCAAGAGCGGGCTATGTCCGGATGAGCTTCGACAGAGTGTCGGAGCCCACGTGACGCAGACGTCGGTGAAGCAACCGCTGGTGTTCCGGGGATAGAACACTAGTGAAAAAAACGCGGCCAGAGGAGGAGGGAGAGCAAGGGGAGGAGGGCCGAGCAATGTGGTACAAATCATCTATGAATGAAGCACGCAGGACAATGCTACGGGTGTCAAGAGCAGTCACAGTCGCTGAATCAGCGGTATGCTCAACGGAGAGACCCATCAGAGTGCAGGCACGCACAGACAACAGACTGAGCTCAAGATCAGGCACAAACAGCACGTCAGAGAGATACAGGGGGCCAGACGGACCATCAAAGCATACAACCCCAACACCGTGGACCGGTAAGGACTGACCAGAGCCTGTACGAACAGAACGGACAGTCGTTACAGGAACAAGTACCACAAAGTCACTACGACGACACGTCATGTGATGGGTGGCACCGGAATCGATGATCCAAGTGCCACCGGAGTCACGACTGGTGGACGTCACTGTACAACGAGCAATGGAACACTCGGTATCAGAGGGACGTTGAGCCGTCAGTGGGAAGGAACGACGTACATCACGAAGGTGAGACTCATGAATCCAGTTAGTGCAGTCAGGCCCATCATCATCACATGCGGACTGTGCTCCCCCACACGTGTCATCACGAGTCACGAGGACGGACGAACAAGCAGTCTGTAACCCACTCGACGATGACAACACACTCGCACCTCCCTAAAAGCGAAGCGCCAGAAGATGACGAAGCTCGGCGATGGTGCGGTCACGTGGGTCTGGATCACTGCTGCTCGCCGGTGAGGATGCAGGAACAGCTGCAGTCGTGGTCGCCGCGCGTCCAGAGGAGTGTGCGGTCGACGTACCGGACACCGTGCGGGCAGCATGGGCAGCCTGAATTCCGCGAGTGATACGCTCCCAGTCAAGCGGCTGCTGGCACTCGGTGTAGCGATGGGCACCGTCACAGTTATAGCAGTGCACGGAGCGGCCACTGCTACCACTGGATGACGACTGCTGCTGACCCGATCCGCGCTTCCTATTCTTCTTCTTCCCCTGGGCGGCTGCTGCAACGCCCTGCGTCTGCGTGGGTGTAGACGGGGTTAAAGAGGAGGAGGAAGATGAGGTCGTGATGGAGGTAGATGAGGGTGACTGCAGGAGGGAAGATGGTGATGAGGCAAGGACTGTTGCAGCGAGGGAAGTCTCCTGATGTGCTACTGCTGCCTCGCGGGCCGACGTCACCTGGAGGAAAAGCCGATGGGCCCAAGCGAGCAGCTGTAGGATGGCTGAGAAAGGCTCAAGAGCAGCGTCGCTGTACCGTGTGAATATGTCGGTGTACTCCATGCGAACTCTGAGCATGATCGTCCGAAGTGCCCACAGCTGTGTGCCCCCTGAGGTCCCCAGACGCGTGTAGATACGCATGGCGCGTCGCCAGTAATCCGCCGCAGGCTCCACTGGTCCATGACGGAGCGAGTGGAAAGCACGAATGTGTGACGCACGCGTGGCGTGCGTCTCTGCGGCCAGTAGGGACAACGCCAGATCCCAGCCTCCACGAGGATCAGCTCCGGTGCCTGTGCCAGCCTCGCCGAGGAAGGGGCGGAAGTCAACGACAGTCTCGCGTGGCATGGCGTAGAGAAGTCCTCGCATGGCCCGGGCTGCCGTCAGCACCTGTGCTGGATCTGTAGACTGATATGGGCTGTGGTAGTAAGGCCACACTCCCTCGGATGTGGCCCACACGTGAAACATGATCTCCCAACAGTCAAATCCATCCTCGCTGATGTACCGTGGAGGCGGTGCCTCAAAGTCCTTTTGGCTGCCGCTCCGTGGGGAGAGCAACCGTAGGCCGAGGAGGGCGAGAGATGGGGAAGACTCCTGGAAGGGGGTGATCACCAGGGAAGTCAGGGGATGGTCGTATCGGGGACACGGGTGGAGGTCAGATACCCGTCTGCAGCTGACGGAGGTGCTCCTGTAGGAGACGAATCTCCCGCTCCTGGGAGTCATTTTCGAAGCCTGACATGAATGGCTCGTCATCAAGGAGGTCCGCAGGTGGTGGGGAAACCACACCAAGAGGTGAAGCAGGCGGAGCACCTGTCACGGGCACCTGAGCCGAGTGCTGGGTGGAGGCCGCAACGCTGGAAGCTCCCTCAGAAATCCGCGGAGGAGCCGTGGACTGAGCGCGCAGAAGCTCAGTCAGCGTGCGGATCGCGTCAGTCTGCTCTCGCTGCAGACGACGCATCTCCTCCTGCTGGCTGCGCAGGTCCTGAATGGCCTGCGAGCGAGGGCTCAATACCCCTGAAGAAGAGGAGGAGGGATCACCTGGTGCCTTGTCCTTGTCGTCGGGCGAACTCATGTCGCCGCTAACTATGGGACGACACGTCAAGTTTGCCGGATTTCAAAACCGTCTGCGTTTCCCGGGGAGTTGAAACGCTGGCAACTTTTGACTTTCCGGGTGAAAATTTGGCTAAGTGTAATGCTGACATCAGCAAGTGGTTGCTGACGTCAGCATGACCTGATGACGTCAGCAATCAACAATGCTGACGTCAGCTCGTCCCCTTCATTTTTTTTTTCTTGTCCTGGTTTTGCCGCCACGCGGTGGCGCGCGGCAGCTCCGCGGAAGCTGCGCAGCAGCTTCCGCCCAGCTGCTGCTGCAGCTGTGCTGTCAGCTGCAGCAGCAGCTGCTTAGCTGCGTGTGCAGCGGTGGCAGCAGCGGCTGCGCTGCTGCTGCGCGCGGCGGCTGCTGCTGCGCGCGGCGCTGCTGCTGCGCACTGCAGCTGCTGCTGGCTGCCGCCGCCGCGCGCTGCTGCTGGCTGTCGCCGCCGCGCGCTACTGCTGCTGCCACTGTGGCGCTGCTGCTGCCGCCGCGACTGCTGCTGCTGCTGCTGTGCTGCTGCCGCTGGTGCGCTGCTGCTGCCGACGCCGCTGCTGCGCTGCTGCTGCCGCCGCTGCTGCCACGCTGCTGTGGCGGCCGCTGCTGCTGCGCTGCTGCCGCCGCCGCCTCTGCTGCTACTGCTCTGCTGCTGCGGCTGTGGGGGGGGGGGTGGCGGCTGCACGAACCGCAGCCGCCACACACCTCTGCGTGGCGGTACGCACCGCTGCTGCTGCTTCAGCAGCTGCGATCTCACGTGGTGGGTGGAGTACGTGGACGGCGACCGGCCGTCTCCAACAGGTCCCAGAAGGTCTGCTGCAGCGGTGACTCTCACTGCTTCTGCTCTGCTGCGTCTCTGCTGCGCAGCTCAGTGAGAACTGTCTCACTGCTCTGATACCATGAGAAAATGCGTAGAAGCTTCCTAGCAACACGGCCGCTGACCGGGCGCCAGTGCCTGGTCAGACGATGACGACACTCACAGGTCGTACACACAACGGCAAGGGTTTGGCTAGGAGACACAAGTCAAAGTGTCAGAATGCTTCAATATAGCATATGCAGAGAGAAATGACAACTGACAGGTCCAGGGCATAAATACCTGCCGCGGCGCACGGCGGGTGTCACACGCGGCAGTCCAAGAGCTGTCCTAAAACCGGCCCAAAACCATTGTTTTGGCCGTAACTCTGCGCACACATGTCAGAATCCTACACCATCTGAACCTAGACGTGCAGAATCAAAAGACGGACGCTACGACTGGTCACATGCATGCATCCATCGACTGACAGCGAGTATATAATGCAAAAACATGCAAATAGGCCTCATGCCCAGTCCGCCGAAAGGCGCCTGCAAGACGTAGAAGGCACAGCAAGGAGTCCCGGTGACATCTGGGGCTCTGGAACAGTGGTCGGTCAGCTCCAGGCGGGTAGTCCGCCGCCTGTCGTCGCGCCGGTGTCACCAGGGCCGCCTGCCTCAGGGATCTGCACGAGTATGGACATGGCCGAGTGGTCACAGTAAACTGTACAGGAACGGCACAAAGCACAACACACTCAATCTGCACGTGTGTGTGAGCATGTGTGGTTAGGCAAGAGGGCAAAGCAGATGCGAGTGGTCAAGAATTGGACACAACTTCAACACTCTCCGATGACTCGCAGACAGTCAACACACATGCATCAATGAAATGGCACACACAAGAGTGCATAGAAATGGTAGTGTGAACAAAACAGGCAAACACCAAATGCACGTTACCCGGGGTCATGGGGGCATTCAAGTTTGACGACATGAACTGCACACTTGAAAACATTTCTATTGAGAGCCTTGGTGAGGAAGTCAGTCTTGTGTGACCGTGTATCCACCCAAGCAACCCGAACAATGCCAGCAGCGATGCACTCACGAACAAAGTGGTGCTCAACATTGATTTGCTTGCTATGTGAGTGGTGCTTGTCATTGTTTTGAGCAATGGCCTTTGTGCTTTGATTGTGACAACGTAGAGTGATGCAGCGAATGGGGACGCGCAGTTGCAGCAGCAAGCGACAGAGCCTGACGGCCTCATACGTACTTGCGCCAAGAGCAACATACTTTGCCTCCGCTATGCTGTGGGCTACACACCCTTGCTTACCACTCTTCAAAGAGATAGCCGTGCCACCAACCAAGAAGACGTACCACGTCCTACTCCGTGCGTCAGTGTCATGTGCCTAGTCACTGTCAGTGAATCCGTCAACAATGACTGAGGGTCGTGTACAAATGTACAGCCCAATGCGTGGTGTGGAAAGTGCATAACATACCACACACATTGCAGCCTCACGATGACGCTCTCTAGGACAGTGGGGGAACTGAGAGAGGAGTTTCACAGCAAAGGCAACATGAGCACGGGTGGTGGTGGCAAGGTACATCAAGGAGCCAATGATCCTTAGGTAGTCAGTCACGTCAACAATCTCCCCTAGTTTTGACACATCTGAAGACTTTAGTAGTNTCGTGTACAAATGTACAGCCCAATGCGTGGTGTGGAAAGTGCATAACATACCACACACATTGCAGCCTCACGATGACGCTCTCTAGGACAGTGGGGGAACTGAGAGAGGAGTTTCACAGCAAAGGCAACATGAGCACGGGTGGTGGTGGCAAGGTACATCAAGGAGCCAATGATCCTTAGGTAGTCAGTCACGTCAACAATCTCCCCTAGTTTTGACACATCTGAAGACTTTAGTAGTTTTTGACCAGCTGGGATCATGGGTATAAAGGCTGAAGAAACAGCTGTCAGAAGTGGTCCAAAATACTCCTGCATGCTGTGAACGTAGGCAGCCTGGTGGACGTGCAGGGTGCGGCGTGAGTGATCACACTCTAGCTCCATGCCTACAAAAGACACAGGCTGGACCAAGGTCCTTCATCTTGTATGCAGATTGTAGGAGGGTCTATGTAGACTGGAAAGCTGTGATGCTTGGAGAGGCAATCAAGAGGTCATTCACATAGACAATGATAGCAACAAGCGGTGCAGAGGGAGCACTTCAAAACAAGGCAGGGTCAAGTGTGCTTCTCCAAAATCCTCCTTTCTCCAATGTGGCCGTAATCTCCTGGTTCCAACAACATGGATACTGCTTGAGCCCAATAAGTGCCTTGCGTAGACGCCACACCCAGTCGGTTCCATCTGTGAAGCCAGTTGGCTACACCATGTAGATTTCTTCGTCAAGTCTGCCGTGGAGAAAGGCATTCGTAACATCCATCTTTTCGATTTCTCAATCATGCTAGGCAACCAGGCTAAGCAAGGTCCTGGCAGTGGTGTACTGCCGAACTGGAGCAAAGGTCTCATCAAAGTCAATCACTTGGACTTGAGAAATTCCTTTCCCCGTGAGTCGAGCCTTGCATCGTTTGACTATGTTGTCAGGATTCAACTGCCGTCGGTACACCCACTTAGTTGCCACTTCTTTTCTTCCTGGGAGAAGATCTACTAACTCGTAGACTCCATGGTCAGCGAGAGCATCCAGCTTTACTTCCATGACTTTCTCACACAGAGTGGAGTCTAAGGAACTACGGGGGCCCTGTAGAGTTAGTGGTTCAGGTGGAAGAGGAGAGAAACCAGCAGCTGCAAAGCATGAGGCAACATATCCAACAACGGAGGCTTCAAGAGCCAGGCGGAACTCCTGCTCAATGAGAGAGTACCCAAGCAAGGTACTGGGGTGCACCACGGACGCAACAATGGGTAAGGCAGTGGTAGCTACGCCAAGGGCACGTAGGCTAGATTCACCCGAGATGCCAGGTTCAGGGGCTCCCTCATGGTCCACTACAGGGAGAGCAGAGCTGGTTTCAGAGAGAACAAAGGAGCGTGAGTGAGAGGCGGATGTACGAGGCTAAGATGATAGGACACGAAGACGGCCACCACGGGTGTAGGGAGAAATTGGAGGCATACTGGTGGAGAAAGAGACAGCAGGAGCTGACGAGAGTGCCATAGGAGGTGACTGAGAGGGAGACACTGTTGGAGAAGGCTTGCCAAGAGGGTCAGCTACAACAGTCTGAGGGGAGGACGAGGGTGCCGGGGAAGAGGAACATGGAGAGATGTCAAGAGTGACAGAAGGAGAGGAGGAATGAGCCTCCGACGGACGCAACGAGGGGAGAAAAGTGGGCCGGTCATATGGAGGGGGCAGAGAACCTCCCTCAACCCGAGAGAGCGGAAGGAGAGTAGGAGAGGAGGCGGGAGAAGAGCGAGGGATGTCATGTTCAAACAAGTGTTCAAAGAAGAGAGCGTCGCATGAATTGATCACACAACAGTGCACAGGATCCCAAAAGCGCCAATCTTTGGAGAAATGGGAAACGTCGAGAAAGACACAAAGTCAGCCACAGGGAGATAGTTTACCATCCCTATGGTCAGAAGGGAGCCTAGGCTTCACTGAGAGTGGCCTGGAGGGCCTCAATGGTTTTCTCGAGCTGGCATGGTGATACAGAAAGAGAGAGGAAATAAAATGTGTGATGCAGAGATGCATGTGGGTGTTGTAGATGATGAGAGAAACAAGCAGAGTGCAAAAGAGGGTGCTCACCAAGCTGGGGACATGGAATCAAGGAGAAGAAGGAAGGTACCACTATAGTAGCTGAGGAGAACAAGACTACAATCCAGGCTGAGACCACAATGACCAGGCAGAGAAAGCCTGTGGCCTTGGCTCCTGGCACTACTGCTGTTGTAGAGAGGACAAGGACGCCTGTTGTGACATGCTGAGTGAGGCTGTGGGGTGCACCTGTAGGTGTTATAATACCTGCTGTTATGGAATCGCAAATGGAGCCGACAGCACTGGAGGTTGTGTCCACTGTAGTGGCTACGGCTGCAGCCACAGCAGCGGCCAGAAGCGTTTGTGATGATGTTGTCTCCGCGTACACCTCTGCTGCTCTGCCTACAACGGTCTGGGTCGGTTCTATGCTGGCCCTGGCAGTGGCTGAGAAAGTTGTAGCTGCACCAGCAGGTGCGCCAAGGACAACACATTCCAAACTGATGGGGTCGGTATGGACAAGAAGGCCATGGACAATGCCCAGGGCCTCACGTGCAATGGATGGCTCGGCAATGTCTGCAGCTGCAGGGCCAAGAGTGTGGGCAGGGTCAGAAGGTGGAGAGGAGCCGGTAGTTTGCATACTTGGAGGTGGAGAGGGTGTAGACGGGAGATCGACAGCCGTGTAGACCTGGCAATCAATTTCGTATTCTGCCGCCTTAGTTGCTTGTGCAGGCTCACTCCGCCAGTATGCAGGATCCAGCATTTGCATCCACCGTGGCGTGTCAGAGTCGTCGTTGAAGGAGGATCAGGCGCTTTCCGGTCTTCCCATCCCGAGCGCTCTGCTAATCTGGCCGTTGTATGATGCGATTCAAGCTCATCGTCGGGAGGCTCGTCAAGAGGAGGAGAATCTAGCATGGTAACTAATGTGCCTCAACATGCAGCCGAGAGTGCAGAACATTGTGCACTTGTGGAGACGAGCAAGCTAAGATAGCCGCTGTCGGTGTACGTTGCTGCGGAAAAACAGGGTCAAAGGTGGCAGCACTGCCGTGAGGCACCCAAGAGTTACAGATGGTCTGGGCACCAGCAGTTGGAGATATCCTTGCAACTTTGTGGCTTCAAAAAACAGCAGCACGAAGAGGCATTGTGACTGCTACCACAAAGGGAGGGTGGCCAGTGGAGACATTGGCTATGAGCACCAGAGAGGATGTGGGCGGATTTTTTGGTGTGCGGTGACAAGATGTCAGCCGCAGGAGCAGTAGGGGCAGGTGCGAGGTGAATGTGGGTCTCGCTCCAAGCCGAAGAGATGCAGTCATTGATGCGGGCAAAAATGGCCTGTACAGACCCGGGGCCGGTGCTAGATGCCACTTTCTAACGCAACGTACGGTTGCTAGTGGGCCATAGGGCGGTGGCAAGAGGCCATAATCGGCCTGATCGCTCTGATACCAGTAGTTACTAACCAGGGTTGTACTTACGATGGAACGGAGAGACGGGTGAGAGTGGGAGATTCCCACAAGTGACACACACCATGGATGTGGACATGTTTTGCCTTAGAATAAAACAACATAACCAAGATAAGAGTAGGGATGGAGGAGTGAGATTCTAAGTACCGGTGAGTGCACACCCGCACCAAGCATCCACTGAAGTGAACATGCACCGCCACCCGTGGGTCGAGCCCGGCCTCTCGCGATTAACCAAGGACGACTTCTCAGGATTTTTCAGCCAGAGACCGACACGGTGGCCCTTTAAGGATCAGTACGGGATAAAATGCAGCTCCACCAAAACACCCACAGGCAAACAACCACGATGCAGGCAATGGTAGTAAGAATGTATGTGGCCTAGCATCTACCACATCCTAGCAAAATAGTCATGAGTGAAACAGCTGAAAGAAGTTGTTTATGCCAGAAGGCATCTCGGGGGAGCATGGTGGCTGCATGACGAGGCTGATAATAGTAGCGACAGTGACCCTGAACATTGCCTCTCCAGGTGTCTCCATCATCACTCAATCTGTACATGTGTGTACAAGCATGTATGGTGAGGCAAGTGGGCGTAATAGATGTGAGTGGCCGCGAACTGGACACAACTTCAACAGTGAGCCGCCCTCGTCTATTTGTCAAGCGAATTGTGACCACTCGGTCTTATCCTTGCATATAAACATCCCTAGTTGTGCCCTAGTTGCAACCTAGTTTCACCCTGGTTACGACGTAGTTGCATCCTAGTTGGGCTTTAGTCATGCCCTAGTTATGCCTAGTTGCACCCTACTTACAACATAGTTACGCCCTAGTTGCACCCTAGTTGCGCTCCAGTTGGGTCCTCGTTACGCCATTGTTTCGCAGGAGTTGTACCCATCTATATCCTAGTTCAGCCCTAGTTGTGCCCTAGTTTTGCCTAATCGTGCCATGGTTACACTCCGTTGCGCCATAGTTGTGCCAAAGTTGTGTCCTAGTTGTACCCTACATTCGCTATAGTTGTGCACTAATTGTGTCTTGTTGCACCCTAGTTATGCCTTAGTTGTGCCTGAGTTGCGCTCAGGTTGCCCCCTAGTCGTGTCCTAGTTGTGTCTAAGTTATGCCCTGATTGCATCCTAGTTACGCCATAATTACGTCCTACTTGCACCCTAGTTGCACCCAATTTTCACCCTAGTAGCACCCTAATTGCGTCCTAGTTACACCCTAAAGGTTCCTTGATTACATCCTAGTTGTGTTGTAGCAACCTACTTCACCCTAATTACCTCCTAGTTGCGCAAAAGGTCTACCATAGTTGAGTCCTGGTTGTACCCCAGTTATGCCCGAGTTGCAGTCTAGTTATGTCCTAGCTGCGTTCTAGTTGTGCCCTAGTTACATCTAATTGCACCCTACTTGCGCCCCGGTTGCGCCACGGTTGCGCCCTAGTTAGGCCATAGTTGCACCCTAGTTACGACCTAGTTGCACCCTAGTTTAGCACTACTTGTACTACACAAGTTGTTTTCCCTAATTACTTTCTAATTTTATCCTAGTTGTACCCTAGTTGTACCCTTGTTATCCCAAAGTTACGTCCAAGTGGCATCTAAGCTGCTCCCATGTTGCAGCCTAGTTGCACCCTCGCTGCGCCCTATTTCACCCTAGCTTCACCAAATTTGCACCGTAGCTCTATGAGTTATGGTTAATCACCCCACTTTTTCACACTTCATAACTAAAGTATAGTAGTCATCTAACATCTTCACTTCCTCGAAGTTTACTCGCATGTATTCACTTGTCACATCACTTTTTACTCAGTGTACAAATTTAACATCATGTTATAGAATCATCATTATCCATTTTGCTTAAGATAAAAAACAATTTGGTATTGAGTTCAAACAATGGCATATGTGTGGATTGTGAAGTCGTCTTGGTCATACATGTTAGACCTAGAATTCGTCCAAGATGTCCAAGAGATACATGACGAATATTGTAAGAATGTAGGACGACTATTGTCGTTTCCCATTGTTCGAGAGGGCCGTACCTGTTATTTGGTCGAGGTCGACTCTCCCCCCACCCCCAGGTCCGAATGTATCTGGGGACTGTATCGGGGAGTGTATCATGGACACTAAAAAAAAATGTACACTTGTGTATTTCCCGATTCCCCCTCCCCCAAAACACCCCGAGTGTATTGGGCGGGTGTATCAAGGAGTGTATCGCTGGTCCACACACAATTGAACACAAGTGTATCAATACACTTGTGTATCAATTCGGTCCTCCTCCAGATACACTATCCGATACACCCGCGCAATACACTTCGACTTCGGAGGGGGGGAGGGTGGGTCGACGAGCCCCTCCGCCCCCTCCCCCCAAAAGTAGAAAGTGTATCTGGTGAGTGTATCGGAAGGTGTATCTGGTGGACATGAGAAAAAACACACTTGTGTATTATTGATTGACTAGTCACTAGCTGATCGTACTCGTCGATTGTTTTACATCGACAGTTCATGGAGAATACAAAAATGTCCGACACAAATGCAAAAAACTCCCGTATTGCTCGCAAACTGATTCATTGATTTGTCACAAACAAAGTAACAACTACCCGATCGGAGCCCCCCCCAACTCTCGCGTCTGTATTGCCCCCACCCCCCCCCCCAAAACACCTCGAGTGTATTGGGTGGGTGTATCGGGGAGTGTATCGCTTGTCCACGCACAATCGTACACAAGTGTATCAATACACTTGTGTATCAATTCGGTCCTCCTCCAGATACATTATCCGATACACCCCCGCAATGCACTTCGACTTCGAGGGGG
>SZWC01003504.1:112809-136490 GCA_023375785.1 Penium margaritaceum
GAATCAGCTCAGAAAACATTCCCTCAGCACTCAACAGACCTCTCACATTCTCATTTTCAGCCAGGAAACAGTGTAACAGAAGGACCCCCTATTCCATCCCCTGTCCCTCATGACGCCCCCAAAATATCTACACGCTTTCCTTCCACAACACCAGATGCAGCCACAACTGGCCCTCACACAGAATTTTCCCTCCCTCAACCCCTGCAAAAAGAGCCAACAAAGGCACACAAAAGACAACCAAACACCCCCACAAGTGAACGATCTCCCCTACCCAAGATACATTTTAAGCCCCCAGCACAAAGTACGGGCACATTGGCTGTTTGCACCTCAACTGTAATCCCACCTGTGCTAAAAGCAAAGAGTAACCCCCCCTACATCAACATCCTTGAATGAGCACACCCTAGACCCACGCAGAAAGACCAAACCCACCATCTGAACTCGTGTGCACTGAAACCCCCATCCCCCCTGGTTGGAGCTTGGACAGAAGACCAAAAATTTACGCACCTCAAAACACTTAAAAGGAAAAGCCCACACCAAAACAATCTGGCAGCAAGGAAAAAATCCCAACGCCTCACCAGCTCTAACAATCCGCACACGTTCCACAGGAAAAATCAGAATCAACTTTCAAACAAACGCAAAGCCAAATCCTTGGTTGTCGAGGTAAATACCTCAATGAGACCCTTTCAACAGCAACTCAACATAGTCACTTTCAACATTAACGGTATCACCGGGCGTTCCAAAATTCCACACCTCCTCACCTTCCTTGACTCACACCAACCTGACATCTGTTTTTTAGTAGACACTAGACTCGACTCCCCGGATAAAGTCAAAACATTTGAACAACGGCTCAAAAAGTGGAAGGTTTTGACGACACTGTCAGAATCGCACCATACAGGGGGGATAATCACTATTCTGAACCCAAGGAAAATTACCCATGAAGACTCCAAACACACTGGCTCACCAAGAATCTCACAACACACTTTCTGTGCAGGGAAGTTTGCTTTCAAAATAACGTGCATCTATGCCCCCCCTGTTTCCAAAGAAAGACGTGCTTTTTGGTCTCAACTTGATGAATTTTTGGCCACAAACCCCACAGATATCCTCACTGGTGATTTCAACACAACATGCTGGGAAATTGACAGATATCCAGCCAAAAACCCCAAAGAATCCAGACTTTTCCAACAAACACTGAGAGAACACAACCTCATTGACACATACCGAAACCTAGACCCCAACACTCAAGTCTTCACCTTTCACTCTACATCTCATAAAACATCATCGAGAATCGACCATTTCTACCACCATCACAATTTCAACCAACACATCCACGAAGTAAAGCATCTAGCAATCCCATCTGAAATCTCGGATCACATCTCGGCCCCAATGATCACATGCATTTACAACACTAACGGTTCAAGTGGCAAAGGTCTGTGGAAACTCAACACTTCTCTCCTGGACAGGCCCAAATGTCTCCAAATCATCCAGCAAAATCACTCCCCAGACTGGGAATGTTTCATCAAGGACATCCAAAAACAGATCAAGACATTCAGCGTTCAAGAACACAAACGGAGAACTAAGACAATCAAATCAACAAAAGAAAAACTACAGGCTACCCAACAAGCCCTCTGTCTCCAACCATCAAACCTTTTTCTCCTAAAACAACTCAGAGACCTCGAAGCTTCGCTAGAACAATACGCCCTTTCCACACAACTTCACCTACACAACGTAGCACACCTAAAATATGTGGAAGGAATTGCAAAACCATCAAAAACGCTGACAAGTTTCATCAAAGCACGAAAACAAGCACTACTCATCACTGCTCTTAAAACCAAAGATAATGTCATCACCAGTGACCTCATGGCTATGCAGCAAATTGCCTGCTCCTTCTACCTTCAGCTATACACCCCCCCCCCCCCCCCCCAGATGCTCCAAAGAGGCCAGCACTACCATGCCTCCTACAAGTCCCTAGTCACATGCTTCAAGCACTAACGGCCCCTATTTCACTCAAAGAAATACAGGAGGCTATCTGTACATTGCCCAAAGGAAAATTCCCAGGTCCGGATGGTCTTCCCAGTGAATTTTACCAAGCTCACCCCCATGATATCCTAGCCAGACTCCAAGCACTTCTTGAAGATTTTCTCTCGGACCCTGGGAGTCATCCGACCTTCACTGATCCTGTCACATGCCTCCTCTTTAAAAAAGGAGATCACACAGACATGGGTAACTATAGACCATTCTCCCTACTAAACGCAAGCAATAAGATCCTAGCAAAAATCCTTGCAAATAGGCTCAAGAAGATTCTTCCCTACATTATCAGCCCAGAACAAACAGGATTTGTCCATGGGCGGAATATCAAAGACACTCTTTCATGCATTTTTTACCTACAACACTGGTCCCAACACACAAAGGAAGATCTAACTTTCGTACTGGCAGATTTTGAGAAGGTGTACGACACCCTGTTAAGACCTCATCTATACGATACACTGGCAGCAATGGGATTCCCACCTCTATTCATACATTGGATCACCTCAACTCTGACAAACACTAAAACAAGTTTCCTCATAAATGGACACCAATCAACACAGATCACAACCCTCACCGGTGTACGCCAAGGGTGCCCTTTAGCCCTCTACTATTCACCATAGGGATGGAACCACTCAACCAACTTCTTAAGACGCACATACCAAAACCAATCAGAACTAAGCGTACAATACCCACTTTTGTGGCATACGCAGATGACACCACGATTTTCGCCAAAAATCAAGAGGCCCTAGACACAGCCGCAAACATCCTTGAAGAGTGCAGGGCCCTCACAGGTCTCAAAGCCAACACATCCAAGACATTCATTCTCCCAGCAGGTCCAGAGTGCACGACACTAGCCAACACAACCTACCAACACACGACTCAACCTCAACGGGTCTTAGGCCTCAACCTTGACCAAGACATGTCATCCCCTCTAATGTGGATGACAATCAAGAATCAAATACTAGAAGCCATCGAAATATGGAGGAAATTCCATCTTCCTCTACTAACAAGAATCCTAATCATCAACGTCTACCTCACAGCCAAATACCTTTACAGATCAGATGTCAGCCCACCCCCCCCCCCCAGAAATTTTAACACAATTGACAAACGCCTTTTTCAACTACCTATCGGGCACAAAAAGGGACGGAAAGCTCCGTTTCGTCAACAAAAATGTAGCCATCACCCCACAATCTGAAGGGGGCCTCGGCATGCTATGTCCACAGATACTCATTGCAGCCCAAAGTGCACAAAGGGTTTACAAACTACTTTGCCCATCCCCGGATCTCTGGAAATCAGTCGCATGTATGTCACAGAGTTTCAGGAAGCAGGGCCACTTATTTCTTTCTCATCCTGCGATTCTACGCAAAAAAAAGGTGCAGCGCTCAAAATGGTTCACCAACCTTGGCAACTTCCTAAAAATCAACCCTGTCATTCTACCACCAACACCCATCAGGCACGAAATACTAGAAGAATATCTAGCCTTCAACAGATTTCTAACAAAACCAAACGGCATGCCATTTGGGGTAGATCACAGAGAATTTTTTCTCTATGAAAAAGAAGCTCAAGTGAAGCATCTCTTCCCAGAAGAAGGAAACCTTTACACAAAACACTTCACCCCACTCAACCCTAAAGACCTCATGCCTGCAGAACTCCTCATCCTTCAAAAGATCTGCAGCAATCTACCACGTGCGTGGACGGAATGCATATTGGCTATGCAACATGATAGAAGTGACAAGTCTGAATACTGGAGCCTCACAAGTTTCACAGACAAACCTCCCGTCTTTATCTATCGCGTGACTCGTAATGAAGAAAAGTTCACCATCAAAACAATGACGGTAGAACAGGACATGAGTATTGCCGAGACAAATAAATCTGCAACGACAATTCATGACATAAGCCACCTAACACCGGTTCATTTGGAAGGAAACACATTTCTCGGATATGCCAACAATGTTTCACAACCATCCTGGAGAATAAAAGACAGTAAGCCAAGGCTACTGAGATTATATGATGTGCTACTACACCAAGCCATTAAACCAGTAGAATACCAAGACAAATGGCAAGAAGAGTGCGGCAATATCGTTACCACTCAGTCCACAACGTCAATAATCAAATCAGTCATCCTCCCACCAAAGATCAAGGACAAACTACTCCGGATACTTCTAAGATGTATACAAGCAAGAGAACGTATCAAATTTTTTCCACCTCCCTTCGTTAACATATGCCCCCTCTGCAATCTTTTTCGAGTGACAATCAACCACGCCTTCCACGAATGTGCAAAACATACTCAAATTGCGAACAAATCACTACACAGTCTGACTCACATCTGTAACGAAACTCGCACTCACCCTTTCATGTTTGAGTTAAATCACCCCCGTTTCACAATCTGGCAACTACTTCAAGCAACCTTCTTCACAGAGATATGGAATTACCGTTGTCAAATCTCTCTGGAAAACAGAAAAAGTTTAAATAACCCCACCGCTTACCTCGCCTCACACATCATCAAGGCCTTTATGCAACAAATCAACACCCATATCCAAGCCTTACACAACTCGGCTCAAAAGAAAAGGCTGACACTCTTCCTCACTTCCCTGACCATGAACCCCCCTGTGTGTAAGATCGACACAAGATTAACCCCACCAGTCGCCATCCTCCACCCACGCCTAGCCCACGTCTGGAACAACAAACCTGATCATATGGGGGGCTGGGTATTACAGAGGACTGCTTAAAAAACAGCCTCTGTACCCCCTTTTCACATGGTTAAGACCAGTGGAATAGATACCCTTGGGGGTGGAAGTTTAGTGGGTGACCTCCCTTAGTTGGAAGGAAGTCCCACATAACCCTACAGTTCTTTAGCTGATGGGTACCTACGCTGGTCTGGTTTTATCCAGAAGGGACGCAGCCCTGCTGTAAGCCCCCACTGTAATGGTGCCAGTATAAAGGGTGACCACCTCCAAGGCGTCTCTATTGCCACACAAAAAAAAAAAAAACAACCCACCGGCCCCCTGTTCCATCGTGGCCCTCAATCACAAGGGCCTCCATCGGATCGGACCTGGTCCACGTGGGGGTTGGCTGTGAAAGGAGGAGGGAGAGGGCTGTGAGGGGGGGTGGCGGTTGACAAAGTGCCAACCAACGGGAGCTGGCTGGCACTTTCGTCGACCACCCTCCTCCCCTCCCCCAACTCCTGAAGGCAGATCTAGACCACGGCCCTCCATTGTGACTGCCACGATGGAGGGCATCAATCTGCATGTCCATTTTCACCATGCTCATGCAGCGACGAGCGTCACTGTTTGAGCATGGTGAATAAGGGTGCGGGGATTATTCTTGCTAGACAGGGATGGATGAGGCTTATTCTTTGGAGGCGGGAACGAATGGGACTTATTGTTCCGGGTTAGGGGCGGATGAGGCGTGTTTTCTAAGCTCAGGGTATATGAGGGTCACGCATGACAAAACACAAGGTAATCGGCGTTTTTCGAAGGAAAAAAAATCACTCCACTCTTTTGCTTAACTCTAGAAGATGTCAGCTGTTGCCTTTTGCATTCTCTAGGCATTTCCTCCTCTATTTTAGACTCCAGCACTCTACTACACACCTATTACCTGTCCTCCTCCATTTCGGGCTTACTCCATGCTCTCTTTTCTATCTCTTGGCTCTCAAGCTTAATCTGTTCATTCTACTACTTCTACCTGCTTTTTCTCTCACTCGTTTAGAGCATCTACTTCTTCTCACATTACCCTACTTGTGCCCTAGGTACGTCCTATTTTCACCCTAGATGCGTCCTAGTTGTGTCCAAGTTTCACCCACATTGTATCCAAATTGTGCCCTAGTTGCACCCAATTGGCATCTTAGCGGAACTAGGACACAACTAGGATACAGCTAAAGTGCAACCAGGCCACAACAAGGTTACAACAAGGGCACAACTAGGCCATCCAAGTTGCACCCTAGTTGTGCCATAGTTGCGCCATAGTTTCATCCAAGTTGCGCCCCGGTGGCGACCAAGCTGTACCCTGGTTGCAACCTTGTGTTTGCCTAGATGCACTTAAGTTGTATCCTAGGTTGGTATTTGTACCCTGGTCACACCATAGTTGCACCCTAGTTATGCCCTGGCTATGTCTTTCTTTCACCCTAGTTGGCCCCTAGTTTCTCTTTAGTTGCTTCATAGTTACGTCCTAGCTGCATCCTAGTGGCACCCTATTTGTGTCCTTGTTGTGAACTATTTGCGCCCTACTTGCACCCTAGCTCCGCCCAATTCGTTCCCTAATCCCACCCTAGTTGTGTCCAAGTTGTGCCCTAGTTGCACCGCAGGTGCGCCCTAGTTGTGTCCTAGCTGTGCGCTTCTTGCGACCTAGCTCCATCTTAGCTGCAGGTTAGTTGCACCCTTGTTGCACACTAGTTGCACACTAGTTGTACCCTACTTTTGTGCCCTAATAGCAATCAAGTTGTGTCTTAATTACACCCAACTTGTCCCCTAGTTACGCCCTCATTGTGTCCTAGTTGCGCCGTAGTCGTACCCTTCTTGCGCCCTTGGTGTGCCCATGTTGCACCCTACTTGTGCCCTTATAGCCCCCTAATGGTGCCCTTTTTTGTGCCCTTGTTGCACCCTATAGATATCCCATTTATGTCCTTTTTGGACCCTAATTGTGTCCAAATTGGACCCTAGTTGCACCATGATTATGCCCTTGTTGCATCCTAGTTGCGCACTAGTTGCACCCTAGTTGTGCCCTGGTTGTTTCCTTGTTGCGCTCTAGTTGCGCCTTAGCTGCATCCTAATTACACCCAAGTTGCACTCATGTTACATCCTTGTTACAAACTAGTGTCAGCCTAGTTGCATCCTAGTTGTGTCCTGGGTGTGCCCTACTTGCCCCCTAGTTATGATCTAGTTGCATCCTATATGAACCCTACTTGCACGCCATTTGTGTCCTAGTTAAGCCCTAGTCGTGTCCTTATTGCATCCTAGTCGCGCCCTAGTCGCGCCTTAGTTGCACCCTAGTTGTTCCCTATTTGCACCTTAGATGCATTCAAGTTATATTCTACTTTTGCCCTGTTTTTGTTCTAGAGGAGTCCTGTTTGCTGTTTATCTCTCATTGTACATATCTCTCTTTATGGACGGTCGCGAGTGCGCAGGGCATGCTGACGCAGGGAGTGGAGGTGACGCACCGTGACCGCTCGCGACCCCTCCGCTCCGCACACGTGGTCGCCTCCATCCCGTTGGCATGATCACTCTCCTCTACAACTCGGCAACCGGATTGCTCTCCGATTTCCTCTTGCTGACCTATGTTTGTCCTTGCTATCATCTTGGGTCAAACTGGCACAATTACAAGTGGAACCTAGATTAGTCCTAGAAATTACTTTGAACTGGATTGTGACTTTGTGTGCAGGGCAGGGTGCAGACTAGCTGGCCCTTTTGCGGAGTGCGAGGGCAATTTGCCCCCGCTCCAAGCGTCCGTGCCGGCGAGCCTCGCTCGCTGGCCTGCCGGGTGAGTCTTGACTAGCGAGGCTCACCCATTCGAGGGCTTTCTCGTCCCCTCTGGACACTTGTACTTCTTTTTGCTCGTGCTTTCATGGCCACCATGACAAACCCGCACCTAGCATAGCCATTTCTCCATGAAATTGAACAAGACAAGTTGCATTCAACTCGTCTCACTTACCTTATGGTATCAGAGCTAGGTTAGCCTGTAGAAAGTGGCGAAGCAGGCCGTCCCCGAGCAGATACGTGGGTGGCCGAGTGACGCATGCCCATGGAATTGCGCAGCTGCCACAAAAGCATACCACGAAAGCCTCCAGGGGCACCAAACGCCCTCCCATAGGCCGCCCACTGAATGTGGAGGCGGTGGAAGAGAGGGGAGCGGTGCTAGAGGGAGAAAGGGGGTGTGGACGGGAGATCCAAGTGTTGTCGTCCATCATATAGGATGACAGTGGGTTCTCCTGGCCCTGAAGGTACTCTTTCAAGTCAAAGTAGGTCTGACGGGCAACAGAGATCAAGAGAGGCGACCCCTATCGAGCTTAGGGCTCGCGGCAGAAAACTGGGCCCAAAGTGGGCCCGGCGAATTAATGCCGATGTTTTTTTCAGCAGAAACGAGCGGGTAACCGTGCTCTAACTAGCAGCCTAGCTTACCCTCGGTCCAAATGGTGCCATGAGTGCAGAGGCCTCCGCACCGGAAGGGACCGGTGAAAATGCCAGTGCGATCACAGGCGCCGGTGCTACCAGGTACCACCGCCAGCGCCGCCGCCGGTGTTACCTCTACAGCAATTATGTGGGACGACCTGAGCAAGGTGCTGTCCCACAAGCACCCTACGCCACCACTACTTGGTTCGCATAACTTCCTGTCTCAGAAGAACGTGTTCCTTTCTTGGGCAATGGAGCACAACTTAAGGACTATTACCTAGCTCCCCCGCCGAACAACACTGATGCTCGGGTACTCCTAAGGGCATTCAATGCGCTAGTACGCGTACTTCCTAAGGATCAGCAGTGCTCAATCCGTCATTTCCACTTTCGGGGAAAAGGAGAGGATCCCAAGAACCTTTGCAGCGGAGATCCTAGACCTCACAAAGCATGGAAATACCTTGCCATGCAGAAGGAAAGACAGGGAATGGCCCTTGTCATCTCCCTACGCAAGAAGCTCCGCAATTTCCGTCCTAAGTCTGGTGCACTAGTGGCCGAATACTGGGATGCCGCTGTGGATCTCTGCCGGTGCATCCTCGGCCTCAGTGTGTCTTGCACCATTCTTGAGTGGCTATATTTGGTCCTCCTCAACCTTGGAGATCCGTATAAGGACTTTCGGCGTGGCCTACTCCGAAAGCTGAAAGTCGCCAACATTGAGAACACCGACTTGGCACAGGTGTTTGAGGAGTTACGGAACTATGAAGACATCCTACAAGGTGAGGCACACAAGGACGAGGGCGCAGCTGCGAGCGTGTTGGTACATCAGGAGGGAGGAGGCACTCCCCTTCTCGTGCACCTCCATCCGGGTGGAGGAGGCAGGGGGGCCGTGGCGGTGGAGGAGGTCGAGGCGGATAAGGGGGCGGAGGAAGTAGGCGCGGTCAAGGGGCAGCGAATCGCACCTACAACTACTACAATCAGTGCGGCCACTAATGGTGCACCTGTACATCCCTCCAACGCATCATGACTCCATCCACGTAGCAGACGTTCCCAGTGGTGGGGCTCTATCATCCTGGTCAGCATGTTCACCCCCAAGCCTCGGTGATACATCCTGCTGCGGGGCCTCAGGCACCGACACCCTTTGGAGTAGCCATGTTTTTCCTGCCGCAGCTACAACCAAACATGTACACACCAGCACCAGGACCAACATCATCTTCACCAGTGTATCAGGGATCCTTCTTCATATCGGCATACACCAGTGTACCCGCCCCTGATCCAGCATGTGCGCAAAGGGTGTACGTTGAGACAACAGAGCCACAGCAGCCATTTTCAGTGCCACCAAGACCAGGGTGGGTGCGCCTATGGAGCTGCATCCACCGGAGCCGACTGCCATCCCACAGCCGCCATGTCAGAAGTTGGGGCACACACACATCACCACATCACACGCACTTCCCATGCATGAGTAGTTGTTTGACACTGCCGCATCACATCATATGTCCCCACATTGCCAGCTCGTTTTCACATTGCATGTCATGCCTGATGTTGAGGGTGTGAAGACTGAGTCTGGGGAAGTGTTGTCGGTTGAGGGTATGGGGACTATGGCCCTTCAGGCTCCGGGTGGAGGATTGTGGCTGACTGGTGTCTTGTATGTCCCGCGGCTGAAATTCAACTTGTTGTCCGAGGGGCAACTAGACCAACAGGCTAATGTGAGAGCACTACTGCAGAGATAGCGCTGCATCTCTATGATGTGTCTGGCGACTTGCTGGTTGACGGGCCGCTGCATACTGACATGTTGTACAAACTCACCTGTGAACTGACCCCAAGCACATGTCGTCACAGGCACTGATGCAGCACATACAGACCTCATGCATCGTCATCTTGCACATCTCAACACGGAAACAGTTGCTGAACTGCTAAAGCACACCCTAGCACACGGCCTTCTTCCTAATGACAGCCCGCATGGTCTCAAAGTCGACTTGTGTCTAGACTGCCAGGAAGGGATATCACACAGAAAAATCTTTCCAAAATCAAATTGTAAGACTACGAGGCACGTGGCACTGGTACATGTAGACCTTACAGAACCAATTCTAGTGCCCTCAGTCCAATATGCATCACTATACGTTTTGACCCTCACTGATGACTACAATCGCTTTCGCTGGGCCTTTCTGCTCAAAACCAAGACTGATGCCCAACGTGCTATATTGGAATGGAGTTTGCTTGCAGAATGGCAGACAGGTTGCTCACTGCTGAATTCGCACACTGATAAGGGAGGGGAGTTCCTTGGAGCACTGACCGCATAACTGAAAGTGAGAGGAGTTGAACATCAGACCTTGGGTCCGTACACTCCACAACAGAATGCGTTGGCAGAGCGATGGCACATAACCCTTGGTGATGCACTTTGTACACTACTGACTGAGTCCGGTCTGACATTTGGCTTCGGGGAGGAGGCTGTGAAGTTTATCACCTGGATATGGAACCGTATTCCACAAGGTCCATTGCCCAAGTCAGTCACACTGTGGGAACATTGGTTCAAAGAGAAGGCTGATCTGAGGCCAGTCAGGGTATGGGGTACCATGGCCTGTGTCTGGCTTGCGCCACCACAATGAGAGAACAAACTGAGTCCTCGTGGTCGTTGGTGCGTCTTTGTCGGGGTATCCCACGCCTCAAAGGCATGGCGGTTCTGGGATCCCACAATTCATTGTTTTGTTGAGAGTCGTGATGCTTCCTTCTTTAAACAGATGCCATACAAGGTGTTCTGCACACAACGTCATGCCCCGTCTCTGTCCACGCGCGATCCAGAATACATGAGTGTGCCTATGTTCGTATCATCCCCACTACACGGTGTTGGTCAGACAGCTCAAACAATGCGAGATGGTGAGAGGGTCATTTCTGCATTTATGCCCAATCACCCCAAATTCACACACTTGATAATGTGTGTACAACACTTAAACAAATGGTGAGGATACTTCTAGGAAAATAGCCTAGCCAATTGTGAATGTTTCCTGGAAATTACTGGTTACAATTATGTTCACAATTAGTTTTGTGTACATAAACACAAGACTTTCTCAGAAATTGATCAAGAAATGGATGCACTTTATCTTATATTAAATTGATTCTTTAAAACAATTGTCTAGAAACACTAAAGCACATGCTTTTTTTTTATGCTTTAAGTTAAGTCCGTGTTATGATTGTAGTTAAGTCAGTGACATTGAATTGTGCTACTTTCTGCAAGCTCCCAATCGAGAACATTCTTGTAGGGATCGAGCGGAATGCTACATGGTCGTCATGAATTTTTTTTTGTCGACGCTCGAGTATCCACCCCCCCCTTTCGGTAGCTTGAATACGTAGCAAGGGTGTATTGGAAAGTGTATCAGGAAGGGGTGCGATTAAAAACACATGTGAATTCATTCACTTATGTACATTTTGGTGAGTACTCACGATACACTCCCCGATACACTCCCCCAATACAATCCTCGTGTTTGAGGAGGGGGTGGTCCTCATTGGGGCGCACTGATTTCATCATCACGGTGCGACTGGGACATTTCGATTGCGCTTTTGTTCTTAGTTTGCAACCCGAGCATCATCCGATTCAAAAGATTGACGACCTACTGAAACTTTGAACGAGTCCAGAAATGAAGAAATGTTCGTGTCTACCAGCTGTAAGCAACAAGAATCTATCCAGGAGAAATTCTAACTTTGGAGAGGGGGGATGATCGATACCCCCCTCCCTATCCCCCCCCTCCCCCCCCCCCCCCGCAGTCAAAATGTATCTGGATAGTGTATTGGGTTGTGTATCGGGAGAGGGTTTGTAACAATACACAAGTGTACAAATTCACTTGTGTACATTTTTTAACGGATTCCTCATACACACCCCAATACACACCCCCAATACACTCGGGGGGTGGGGGGACCTCCAGACGGGGTGTGGTTCTTTCGCAATGTGCGAGTGATATTTAATGTTTACGCTCCAGCCCTTGTGATATTAGGTTATTGTAACCCGTCAACTGACTCCAATCGTCGGCTTACATTAGGTTTCGTGTTCTGTACACTGTATACACATGTGTATTTATACGGCCGTCTACCAGATACACCTTCCGATACACTTTCCAGATACACTTATCACTTTTTTTAGGGGGGGGGGACTCGTCGTCCGTGCCCCTCCAGATACATTACCCAATACACTCCCCCAATACACTTTGAGTGAAGGAGGGGGGGGGGGACTCGTCGTCCGTGCCCCTCCAGATACATTACCCAATACACTCCCCCAATACACTTTGAGTGAAGGAGGGGGGGGGGGACTCGTCGTCCTCCCCCCCCCCTCCCTACTCAAAGTGTATTAGGGGAGTGTATTGGGCTGTGTATCTGGAGGGGCGCCGAATGAATACACAAGTGTACAAACACACTTGTGAACATTTGCGAGCGAATTATGATACATTTCCCAATACACTCCTCCAGTGCACTCGGGGTGTTTGGGGAGGGGGATGTGTTTGATCGGCGTTCTTTTCTTCCACTTGCATAGTCCTCATTGTGCAAAACACGCGAGTGAAGTCTGTCTTTTCTCCCTTTCTGGGTGTCATCGCTTTACGACGATTGACGTACGTGATGAAGAGTAGTACACATTGAAAGAGATATGCAAGTGTGTTTTTAGCGATGTCCTCGAGATACACTTATGAATACACTATCCACATACACTTTTCAGTTTGGGAGGGGGGGTGGGGCGTCCCCCCCTCCCAAACTTGGAAATGTGTTGCAGTGGTGTATTGGGCAGTGTATTGTGAGGGGGGCGTATCTAACACACAATTGTATGAATACACTAGTGTACATATTTGTGCTGGTTCACGAAACACTCCCCGATACACAACCCCAATGCACTCACGGTGAATGGGGGGGGGAGGGTCTGGAGAGATCAGAAAACACATTAGTGTACATTTCTCTGGATCTCCATGATACACTGCCCAATACATTCACCAGATACACTCGTGGAGGGGGGAGTCGACTTCGAGCGAATCTCGGAAGCGGGAATAGCGAACAATATGCAAAGTCACCGCATGTCCATCTGTGTTCATAAGAACAGTATTTTCACTTCGTCTTCTTTTCCGACAATACTATGTCCAACAAAAACGTCCTTGAGGAATGTGGAGGACAGAACTAGGCAAGCAAAAAACAACGGATTATACCTTGGACTTTTTGTAACATCAACGCTTGGGAATCAAGGTCGTGAATCTTTAACCCCAGCTAAGGAAAACGTTGAATTTGTTCACAAAGACATTGGTGATTTAACAAGTCTATACATGTGTACAAACTTCCAAGAAATGAAGATATCAGAGGAGTAGCATCCATAGGTTAGGTAGTGTATAAAATTGGGACAATCAACCATAACTCCATTTCTGTGTCAAAGGACTTGCTTTCATCCATAGATCTGGCTAGCACAAAGTCCAGTGCCACTTAGGCACCACCAGGTCGCAGGCCTGTGACGCCTCCAGCTGCGATAGAAAGCATAGAAATACCATCGCCAGAACCGGTGCGACAATGTTTTCATGCTCTTCCCAAAGTTGATGACAAGCAATTCTATCACACTGTTGGGACCGCATGGATGGACCACAACGTAACTGAACCACTGACATTGATTGTTTCGAGGGGGCGTTCAGACGCCGCTGAATGGGAAAAGGCAATGGCGGCTGAACTGAATGTACTGGTGGAACATGAGGTGTTTGAGCTTGTACCCTTGCCACCTGGCCGCAAGGCCATTGATGTCAAGTGGGTGTTCAAGCTGAAGAGAAACCTCAAGGGGCTAATTTAGATGTACAAAGCTCGGCTTGTGGCTAAAGGGTTCCAATAAATTCTTGGAGAGGATTTCACAGTCACTTATGAACATGTGGGAAAGTACGGGACTGGCCGCGCCTTACTGGCAGTAGCCGCACGCGAGGATGGATCTCAGAAATGCCTTCTTGAATGGACCACTAGAAGAAGAATTGTACGTAAGACAGCCAGAGGGCTTCAAGGATGGGACAAACATGGGTGTGGTTGTTGCTGAAAGCCTTGTACGGCCTAAAACAAGCACCTAGGTACTGGAACAAAGAGAGACAATCTAGAGAGTGGTGGATTCATACAAAGTATCTACGATCCGTCACTGTTCTTGCGTTGGGATAACAGTGTGCCTGTTGCATTGTTGGTATATGTGGATGACCTGCTGATATTGTCTCCCTCTCTCACACTCAGCGAACAGGCCAAAGCACTGCTCACAGCACATTTCAAAATGATGGTCCTGGATGAGGCGCACAACTTTCTAGGCATGATCATCACACGTGACCACACAGCACAGACCCTGATTCTTCACCAAGGGCGTTTTCTTGCTCACCTCACTGAACGCTTCCAACAATTGGTACAATATCTCCCACAACAGCACACACACCCATGAGTCCTAATGTCTATGCACACCTACTAGATGCATGCAACACAGACTATGGCCCCGATACAGACCCCACACTAACCGACAAATCACGAGAAGTCTCGCATATCTTGCATCCATCACACGTCCGGACATTGCTTGTGCTGTCAATGTGCTCGCATAGTTCAGCCAGCAACCACGCAGCTCGCATCAGGAAGCACTACTAAAGCTCCTGCGCTGTGTGTTAGACACGGCTGCCCTCGGTCTAGTACATTCCCCTACCACTGATCCACCGCTTGATGGGTACTATGACAGTGATCACGCTCGCGATCGTGCAGCTCATAATCAGGTGGATATGTGTTTTGTGTGTGGGGGACTGCTGTGTCATGGCGTAGTGCCAAACAGTCTTGTGTGGCATGAAGTGTGGCTGAGCCAGAGTACATGGCGTTGGGTGAAGCAGCATGTGAAGGGATCGGGCTTGCATGATTGCTTGAAGAATTGGACGTGCACACATCAACTGTTCCTATGCATAGTGACAGCTCCGTAGCCCGTTGCATTGTGGCAAATGATGGTGTGATGCATCCACGCACAAAGCACATCAACGTCGAGCATCATTTTGTTTGTGAGGCAGTGGAGGCTGGGGCAGTTGAAGTGTGTGGCATCAGTGGCCAGGCCCAGATGGCAGATTTTCTTACCAAGGCTCTTCCATCCTCCTCTCTCCTACTCCAACTACAATAGCTTGGTTGCATGCCCACCGCGCTCTCGTCCAAGGGGGCATGTTAATCTCTCATTGTACACATCTCTCTTTGTGGATGGTCAGAGTGTGCAGGGAGTGGAGGCGACGCACCGTGATGGCTCGCAACCCCTCCGCTTCGCACGCGTGGTCGCCTCCATCCCGTTGGCATGACCCCTCTCCTCTATGACTCGGTAGCCAGATTGCTCTCCAATTTCCTCTTGCTAACCTGTGTTTATCCTTGCCATCATATTGGGTCAGACTAGCATAAATGCAACTGGAACCCAGATTTGTCCTAGAAATGACTTTGAATTGGATTGTGACTTTGTGTGCAGGGCAGGGCAGGGACTAGCCAGCCCTTTTGCGGAGTGCAAGGAAAATGTTCCCTCGCTCCAGGCGTGCGTGCCGGCTAGCCTCGCTTGCCGGCCCGCCGGGTGAGTCTCGACTGGCGAGACTCACCCGTACGGGGGCTTTCTCGTCCCCTCTAGGCACTTGTACCTTTTTTGCTCGTGCTTTCATGGCCGCCATGACAAACCCGCACCTAGCGTAGCCGTTTCTCCATGGAATTAAATGAAACAAGTTGCATTCGATTCGTCTCACTTACCTCATTTGCGTTGTAGTTGTACCATGATTGTGCCCTGGTTGCACCATAGATATGTAGTAGTTACACCGTAGTTATCCCCTAGTTGTACCCAAGTTACAAACAAGTTACACGTAAGCTGCATCCTGGTTGCTTCCTGTTTTGCGTCTGCCATGTACCGACTTGGAAAAACAAACCTAGCGGATGTTTTGAGTTGGCAACCACATCTTATGGCCAAGGTCTGCACTTCGCCAAGCATTTTGTGAAGGGTGACAAGGACTTGAGCGCGTATGAGGAAACCAAGTTTTGGTTCGACGCACCATACTTGTGGCAGTGATTCACTCACGATGTCGTTGTACCACCCAGCATCGAGCTATATCGCATACTATCAAAGTAGTGCCATGACATCGGTCCATGTGAACACTTCGGCGAGGACAAGACGTTGAATGAACTAGCAAAGCCTTACTTGTGGGAGAGAAGATGCGAACCTTCGGACCAAACTGTTGTAAGACATGCAAAATGTGCCAATGCCATAAGTCAACATGAACCAAACCTTTTTGTTTATTTCAACCGCTACCGACACCCAAAGGACCATGGTTGAGCATCTTCATGGACTTCGTGACAGGTTTGTTGGTCATACTGGAGGGGTGGTCGACCGGTTCTTGAAAATTTCATGCTTCATACAGACAATGACAATGGTCACAACTGAGGGAATGACACAATTGTTCCTCAATCATGTCGTTCGATGGCGTGGTGTCCCCTCCATCACAAGCGATCAAGATTTCCAATACATTTAGGACAAGACATGCGAGACGCTCGCGAAGACTCGAGCAAAAATCAAGCGAGAGGAGGACAAGAATTGAATGGACACCAAGTTCCACGTTAGTTATGTCCAACTCAGCTCAGCGAATGTCTAGCTAGGAAGGTTGGATTGCGCGAAAGTTGAAACCTTAGTGGTCAGGGCCGTTCAGGACCAAAAAAAGTGGACACCTTTTGTCCCGAAGCTCCGCCTTCCTGACAGCATGGCTATCCTGTCTGTGTTCCACATTAGTGGACTCAAGCTTCATCGGGTCCCAAGCGAGCACTTGGTTGGTAGAGATGTGCCTCCGACACTGCATGTGGAAGCTTATGAGGGCACAAAGTGTGCACAAAAGTGCACAACCGGCCATCTTCAAAGAGGAAAAGTGACTGAGTGTATCATTAAATGGTTGAGATTGGACGCTTTGCACAATAGCTAGGGGCCCTAAAACAACTTCAGCACGTGAATCACTAGCTGTTTAACGAGCATTGACCTACGCCTCGGAACACACTCGGACATTGCTAGTGAAAGGGAGGGATGTGTTACTTTCCTCATGTATAATAGTCCACAAATCCCATGAGTGGGCATTTTATGTCCTTACATGGATGGTCCACCAGATGTTGACGTCTAGATTTTCACGTTGTTCGACCAAGGGTATTTGGCAAAGTATCCCAGTCTCCAATTTTCTGTTATGGAAGGTTTCGAATGTCTTGAAAAAATTCCAGAATGATATCAATAACAATTGTAAGCTGTATCAAACTTTTAGTTTTGTCGAATTTTACGAATACACACATTAGAAGTATCAAATTTCCACGATTTATTCGCACATTTTCTTCAAGAAGCCTACTATACCACTTCGTTGATTGAATCACTGGACTTGAGTGCCGAGGACCTCAAGTATGCCTCACTCTTCTATCTTGTGTTGTATGTATGCGCTCAAAATCTCTGACATTTGATGATGGTATGAAGCTAATGATATAAAAAAACCGATTTTTACATTTCCTCGGACCAATGTTCTCTTCTCAACTTCTAGCTGTTCGCCATGGATGTTCCTTTGTAATAGATACCCAGGGTCAGAACATTTTTTTAGTGGTGCTCATTTTTTTTTGTCCCTTGGTCGTAACCGATGGGAGCGGGAGGGTCTCCACGACACCAAAACAAGCCCGGGGATTGAACACCGATAAAATATGGCTTTTATCGGTGTTCAGGCACTATGACTTCTCTCCGGAGACAAATCTCCGCAGAAACGTGTCGAGGCTGCAGAACACTAACACCTCTGAGATGTCATAGGAACTGTACCCGAAATTGCGGAATCTCGATCTGACGGTAGCACGTGCTCCCTACGTTCCCGCCTGACTCCCCGATGTCCCATGTGTCTCAATGCGGCGCATCGGCACAACAGAGCCTTTAAGCTATCGCAACGATAGTTTTGGGCATGATGGGTTGGACAGCGCGACTGTGCCCACAGGCATCTCTCGTCATTGGTGTTCGAACTTCAAACATCCATCAGCGTTTTCATCACGGCTGGAAGCACGTGAAACGTGCTTCGAAACCACACACAGTAATTATGCCCTTGTCTCTTACGGATCGAGTTAGATTGCAGTCCAACTCTGAATCAATTTGTTTCACCTGTTGCATTATTAACTCTTCACGTTGAATCCACGTACAACAAAACATGCAAATCCTTTGTAGGTGGGGGATGCACCTGGACAGCCTTTTCACCTGCGGCGCGGCGATACGTCAACGTCAATTCCGTCACAATGGGAATACTTGTGATGCTACTGCCGCGAACGACAGGCCTTCGGAGACAAGGCCGGCGTGCTGACGACTACTTGCGTCAGCGGTAATCTTGAAGAGAGCACGGTCCGTTCCCTTCCAAGTCCACTGACTTCAGTTGACAGTAGAATGCGCCAAAAGTTTCGCAAAAGCGATGTGCAATGGTTTTCCCGCCAAATTACCGAGAAGGTACGTTTTCCTTCTAGGGGCCTCTCTGCTTCACCCTTCCTGTACACGTTTTGTGTGTGCAATTGACAATGTGGAAAATGCTGGCAAGCCAAGACAAGGGGTGGATGTTGCATGCACGATGTGAATATCTTAAGAGGTCATTGAAAGAAACCTATGACAACATGGAATCATACATAACCAACCATAGTTGATGCAAAATGTAGTGTTGTTTTTATGAACGAAGCTAGAAAGTATGGCGTATAGAGGCAAAGTATGACCTTATGTAACTAGGCATTTTCATAGAGAATTTACAACAATACAAAATAAAATTAAGAACTTGAAGTAAAGTGCTACACTACCCATATATTTCTAATGGAATTGGTAATGAAGTCATGTCCTTGAAGGGCAAAAAATTAGTACAGGTTCAACTCAATTCCCTTCAAGTAGAGTGTTTATAACTATGCACATCAATTAGAATAAGTACAATATTATATGTTCAAAAGAAGAACTTTTTCTAATTTTTTGGAGTATTTTTTAGTTTAAATGTAGTAAAAGTTGCTTCTAAAAGTAGGATGAATGCTTTCTATTCAAATAAGGGTGTTATAGACTTGATTATGGAGAAACATACATTTCAATATGATGAAGTTACATGAAAGTGAAAAATCAACCTTTATATATAGGGTAAATAAAGAGAGAGGGTGATTCAAGAAGGGGGGGAGAGAGAGAGAGAGAGAGAGAGAGAGAGAGAGAGAGAGAGAGAGAGAGAGAGAGAGAGAGAGAGAGAGAGAGAGGAAATAGGTTAGGAGAGGATTAAACAAAGAGGCATAAATATGCATGTTAATAAATATGTAACAAATTTGACGGAATCCTTCACCGACTAGGCCAAAACCACGGTGCTAGAGGGTGTCCGACCCTCAAGCCATCCCGTCTAACCGCCCACATTCCCAAATGGCCTCGCTCGAGCCACGTGTCTCCTTTGACTGGTCGTCGTGGTACTGCCATGTTGCACTCCCCCTTGTTAGGAGTGAGAGCCGCCTTGACATCCCCGGTAATCCTGACGTGGGATTCGAGCCTGAAGCTCTAATACATATGTAACAAATTTGAAAGAATCCTTGACTGAGTAGGCAAAAATCGCGGTGCTTGAGGGTCTCCGACCCTTAAGCCATCCCGTCTGACCGCCCACAATCCCAGGTGACCCCGCTCGAGCCACGTGGCCCCTTTGACCGGTCGACGTGGCAATGCCACACTACAAAATCTAAATGAAAAGGTCACAATTTACAGAAATATTTTGTTCATAATGCATGAATATTAATTCATCATGGTTCTTTTTAGAATGAATTTCTCATTAATGAATTTTATGTTTGAAAAAAATTAAAGTTTAATCAAGGGATTGAATATAATATTAAAAACGTATGTATTAGAAGATTATTCTAATAAAGTAAATTAGGAGTCATAGGAAGATTCATCATGGTATTAATTGATTTTTATTCCAGATTATTAACATGATTTTAAGTAGTGTTAATGATTGAAAACTTTTGAAGAATGATTATGGTTGAATTCTTTGAGTACTAGGATGTTTTTTTACTAATACTGCATTTTGGATTCAAAATCATGAAAAAATGATCACAGGTATCTTAAGTTTTTGAATCATTATTGATGTCTCATTATAAAATAAAATTTTGATCATAAACAAAAAAACATAATAGTACATTATTTTTTTGTTTATATAGTTTATTTGTGAAACTCAATAGTGTATCTAATTGAAAAATGCATGAAAAAATTAGTGAGAGATGAAACCATGGGGTCTTATGTAGGAAAAGTTTGACATTTAAATTAGAAAACATTTTTTTAGATAATACATTTCATTTAAAACGACGATGACATGATTTTTTATTGAAGCATTGAAACATGTTGTATTATGATAGTATATCTTTATGAAAAAACGGTTTTTTTATTAATTTTTTTTCAATAGAATCATTTATACATGTGCTTTTCTGTTGTCATCTCCATACCTTCCCCCCCTCTCTCTCTCCCTTGCCCTCTCTCCCTCTCTCTCTCTCTCTCTCTCTCTCTCTCCAACCCCTTCCTCTCTCCTGGAATCATTGCCGCACAAAACCATGAAAAGAACCAATCACGATCTACCTTGCTCTTTTCACTGCACTCATGTCGACACCGGTGAGAATGGGGTGACTGCCCTAGTTTCTTCATCTGTAGTTTCCTCATTGCATTTTCACTGTAATGCGGACCGCAAAGATTTGCTCCCTGCGTTCTCTCTTTCTCTTTTTCGACTCCGGCGAGACTGGATCTAACTCAGCCTCGTGCCTTGGTCGTTGGCTGTGAGCGTGGCATCGGTGGCTCCAGTGTGGCGTGAGGATGCACTGAATCCTGACACCTCCGCCACCGCCACCGCCACCGCCACCGCCACACACACACTACCGCCACCGCCGCACACGCCACAGGCCACACACACAACACATACACCAACACATTTCCCATCGGAGGAGCATTCGGATGAGACAGGGAGAGCCCATCAATGGCGGCCCACACATCTCACTGCGTGTGACATCCGGCATTCTCGCACGCAGAACACAAAACAACCCATTCCCTCTCACTTCAGCCCAACAGGGGGCCACTCCGCAGCCCCTTCCCTCGTCCTAGTCGCTGCCGCGGGCCACCTGCAACAGCCGCACCACAGCTGTCGTTTTCATGGCGAATCTCTGCACCGCCACTCACGCCACCTTCGCATCGCCGCAAGCCACTTTTCAACAGCCCGCCGCGGCTCCAGGGTTCGTGCCAACCCTCTGACCTTCTCCCCCAGCGGAGTCACCCTTCACACCAATCCGGTCCAGGCCAGCGTCCGACCAGACGCTCTCCCATTGGTCGTGACAACCCTCCGCTGGTCCAATCCTCGAGTCGCTTATCCACTCAGGGCAATGACCATTTCCACTTGAAGGGTTGAATGTGTCGACATTGCTCCAAGCCGCAGACGCCGTCAGATCCTCCGCTCCGAATTCGGGCACAGTCAGGGGAGTCACCGGCCTTGAATTCCGTTCCATGCTGTGCGCGCCTGTGTTCCAAGTACCCCAGCAAAGTGTATTCTCCTCACCTTCACTTCAGCCACCGTTGAGTACGAAAGCGAAGGAGGCTCCGTTGGCCTACCGAAGAAGCAGATCCTGTCCAGCACCAGCCAACTGTCGGCGTCGTCATCGGCCTTTTTCGTTATCGTCGACAGTTTCGCCTAGTGCTCTTCTCTCGCGCAGATTTTTTCCGGATTCGCAAGAAAGGAGCGGAGGAAGGAAGCGCGCCAGAATGGGCACTGTGGCATCGTCGCACCTGTCAGATCCACTCCTAGGCGGTGACGGCGGCAGTAGCGGCAGCAGAAGCAGTGAGGGGGAAAAAGGCACACAGAAGGCAACAGTGAGCGCAGGAGGGGCAGAAAACGGGGTTAGCGTGGGGGCCAGCACTGAGGTCGCGGATGGGGATGCAGCGATCGCAGTGTCAGTAAACGAGCTGGACGACGACGAACCGTACCACCACCTCAAGGGCTTCGGTGACAAGACCATTTCGTTTTGGGGGTGAGTTGTGACTCGTGAGTCGTGAGTTGGCTAGCTGTTGGTTTGTAGGTGGCTCTAAGTGGGGTCACAATGGAGATATTGGCAGCGACATGGGTGCGATGGTGACAGTGGCAGTGGCAGTGGCATGGCGTCGATGCATGCATCTATTGACTCGGGGGGTGTTTTCTGACGGAAAGATGGGCAGATGGATTGCCGACGAAACAATGAGGGAGGGAGGCTTTTTGGCAAAACAGCAAGCGACAGATTCCTGTTTTAATTTCTGTTCTAATTTCTAGTTTCTAGTTTCTGTTCGAATCTATGTCCTGATAGCGAGCATGGTGGGTGCACAGGCAGGCACTCGAGCGTTTGCATGTGTGATTCATGCTCTCCCACCTGCAAACGCTAATGTCATCGGTTGCACGAGCATGAGCTCTCACGAGAGCTCGTGCTGTGGGCCGCATGTTGCTCGTGTCAGTAATGTCTGTCCATGAACGAGAGTGGGGCGTGGAAGCGCCTTGAGTCAAAGCATGGGGGATGTGAGCGAGGAGTTGAGGGCGAGAAAAGACTGTTGTAGGGAGACGAGGGACTGAGGGAGATGAGGGGAATGGCGCAGGGGGTGCTCACTTCGTCCGCCAATCACAATGGCATTCTGAGAGCTGCAGAAGTCCTCTTATCTGGACAACCGCGTTCTGATTGACGATGGATTGAAGCTCAAGCACTGATTGCATGTGGCCACGTGGGCGAGCGGCGGCGGCAGGGAAGCGGTGCAGTCTGTATGTGGCGGTGATGTGCGTCGCAGAGTGCATTTACGTGTGGATGTGTGGCTACACTGTTACTTTGTCCGCGCGGTCATGGTGCCATGTGGTGATGCTGTGGGGCAGTCTTGTGGTCATGCAGCCATCGGGTCATGTCATCATGGGGTCATGTTTTTGTCATGCGGTCAGGCGGTCATGTGGTCCTTCTGTGGTTCATTTAGTGATGCTGTCAGTATTCACGGGATCTTGTGTCTGGAGGTCATCTGGTCATGTTTGGGTCATGCAGTCTGTTTTTTGGTCATGGGTTTTGTGGTCATGGGGTCTCGTTTTGTGGTCTTTAGGGTGGGAATACTGTCGATATCGATGTTTTCGATATCGATATCGATGTTTTTGTGATCGATTTTTTCTTCATTGAAGGTCAATATCGATATGGACATCGATATCGATGTTCATATTGATATCGATGTTTTGATATTGACCTCGATACATTGGGTCCGGGGTGGGGGAAGGGGGGGTGGGTGAGGGTGAGTCCTGGGGCCCCCCCTGTTGGGGGTCAATATCGGTATCGTATCGATATCGATATCGATGTTGATATCGAGGGTCAACATCGATATAGTTATTGACTCGATACAATATCCTTGCCCACCCTAGTTTTGTTCGAGCATCTCTCCAGGTGAACCTCATAGCATGGCGTGGCATAACATGGCGTGGCATAACATGGCGTGGCATAACATTGCGTGGCATAACATGGCGTGGCATAACATGGCGTGGCATAACATGGCGTGGCATAACATGGCGTGGCATA
>SZWC01003505.1:15827-26535 GCA_023375785.1 Penium margaritaceum
CAGGCACAGGCACCGGAGCTGATCCTCGTGGAGGTTGGGATCTGACTGTTGCGCTTTGTGCCGTCTTGTACAGCTTACTGTGACCACTCGGCCGTGTCCATACTCGTGCAGATCCCTGAGGCAGGCGGCCCTGGTGACACCGGCGCGACGACAGGCGGCGGACTACCCGTCTGGAGCTGCCCGACCACTGTTCCAGAGCCCCAGACGTCACCGAGACTCCTTGCTGTGCCTTCTACGTCTTGTTGGCGCCTTTCGGCGGACTGGGCATGAGGCCCATTTGCATGTTTTTGCATTATATACTCGCTGTCAGTCGATGGATGCATGCATGTGACCAGTCGTTGCGTGCGTCTTTTGATTATGCATGTCTAGGTTCAGACGGCGTAGGATTCTGACATGTGTGTGCAGAGTTACGGCCAAAACAGTGGTTTTGGGCCGGTTTTAGGACAGCTCTTGGACTGCCGCGTGCGACACCCGCCGTGCGCCGCGGCAGGTATTTATGCCCTGGACCTGTCATTTTTCATTTATCTCTGCATTTACTAAGCTATTGAAGCTTATGAGACTTGGCGCGTCTCCCTAGCCTGACCCTTGCTGTTTCTTGCACCTGCCTGCTTGCTAGTGCGTCAGCTGACTGGACAGTGTCGCCACGTCAGCAGCAGCAAGGCTAGGAAGCTTCCTAGCAGTTTCTCACGGCCACTCTTGGCGTGGCGCATCCACCCCGCCATCACAACCCACCAGCATCACAGCAACTCACTGTCGTAGCCTCAGCAGCTGACTGCTGTAGCCTCAGCAGTAGCGAGTGACGACATTCTGCCGTCGGGGCTCTTTGGTCTTCCCCTCCTCCTGCTCGTTGGGCTCTCCTCATTCCTGGGTTGGGTAGGGTTGGAACAGGTTCCTACAAGTGTTCCCACGGCCTTCCCATATTTCCCACGCCCACTGGGGCGGGGGAAACGCTGCCGAAAATTTTTTGGCAGCGTGGGGGGGCCTGTCGCCATCTCCTGGCAGTATTTGTAGCAGCTGCAACGTGGACAACGGCTCGGCTTAAGCAGCTCAGCAGAAGCAGCCTCGCAACATCCCAGGAGCAATGGATCTAGCTCCTTAGCTCCGCAGCAGCAGCCCAGCAGCAGCAGCTTATCAACAGCAGCTTTGCAGCAGTATTTTAGCAGCAGCGCAGCATTAGCTCAGCAGCAACTCAGCAGCAGCTCAGCAAACAGCTCCGCGGCAGCTTAGCAGCAGCTCAGCAGCAGATCAGTGGCTACTCAGCAAACTACTCAGTAGCAGCTGAGTAGCACCTCAGCAGCTTCGCAGCAGCATCTTAGCAGCAGCGCAGCATCACCTCAGCAGCAACTCAGCAGCAGCTCAGCAAACAGCTCAGCAGCAGCTCAGCAGCAGCTTTAGCAGCATATCAGCAGCTGCTCTGCAAACTGCTTAGCAGCAGCGCAGCATCACCTCAGCAGTAGCTCAGCACCTGCTCGCAAACAACTCAGCAGCAGCTCAGCAACAGATCAGCAGCTGCTCAGCAAACATCTCAGCATCAGCTCAGCAGCAGCTCAGTAGCAGCACGGCAGCAGCAGCAGCAGCTGCAGCAAATACCTGCACCACAGCAGCCACATAACTAACGTGACAGGAGAAGCAAGCGGCGCTGTGGAGAATCTGCACTGCAACCTTGTAGCAGTCTCCGCACCACCGTCTTGTGGTGGTCGCCGTCACGCTGGCGCACTGGGAGGATCTCGGTGGCGACTCAGGGGAGAGCTCGGCACTACAACGCTCGGTAAGACCTCCCTCCCCTGGTGCCTCTGGGGGGATTCAGCAGTCGCACGATGCCGCTGCTGCATTGCCGCACTCAACTTGGCGTCAGGACGCGCTAGAGTTTGCTCGCACCTTCACACGTACCGCGTCCGCCGTGGTAGACGCGGCAGCTGCAGCTGCTGCCACCTTTGCCGCCGCAGCTAGAGCAGCATGTGCCCCTACATCAACGTCAACTGGCCGCGCCGCCGAGTCCTACACTGAGGCGGCCGTTGTAGCTGGACTGTTGGCTGCGGCAGCGGCTGACATTGGGACACAGCTAGCGGCAGCTGCATCATCTGTGGCCTCTGCAACAGCTTCTGCAGCTTCTGCCGTATCCGCTGCAGCTACGGCCATTCGCACCTCCACAGCCGTCGCTGTTGCAGCATCCGCATCAACACCCTCTGACATCACCACACTCGTCACAGCGGCCGTCGTTGCAGCGGCGGTCCTTCCTACCGTTGGCGCCGCCTTCACCACAGGCTGCCTGGCACTGATTGTGCCGGTTGCATCTTGCGTCTCTGTGCTCTCCGCTGCAGCTGCTTCTATTGTCCCGCCTATTCTTGCTCTTTTGCGCAGCCCCTCACACGCCTCGTGAGGTCTCCTTGTCTGCATCTCCCTTCTCCCGTCCTCTGTCTCTCTCCTCTGCGGTGGCTTGTCTGTGTGATTTGGATCGGGCTGTCTTGCAGCACATATTCATCGCGCCTAAGGCATTCCCAGTTTTCCCACGCCCACTGGGGCGGGGGAAACTCTGCCGAAATTTTCTCGGCAGGGCCCATTAGTCGTCACCATGCCTGGTGACGACGAGTCGGTCATAGCAGACCTTCAGCGCCAGCTGGCCCTCGCTCGCGACGCTCAACGTGATGCTGAAGAGCGTCTCAAAGTCGCGAATGACAACCGCACCGCCTTCGCAGATGAGGTGGTTGCGCTTGTACTCAAGCGTCTGCCTGCTGCCTCTGTTCTGCCCGCTGGCTCCTCTACTGGCGCCGGTGCCGATGTCTCTTCCATCCCACCTGCTAACTCTGCTGCCTCTAACCCTGCTGTCACCCCATCTACTGTCTCTCCTGCCGCAGTCTCCCGCCAGCATGACTTCTTCTCCCAGCCCCCTGTCTTTTCTACTGGACTTGCTTTCTCTTCCTGGGAGACCCGGTTTAGTGCAGGGGTCCAGGGAGAACGTCTTTGGGAATACTACTTCCTTGCCACACCTTCTTTCACCCCTGTCGCTGACGAGTCTGCTCGCGCTGTCCGCGCCCTCATTGCTGCTGCCCCTGAGACACTCGTCGACGAGGTTGGCACCTACAATGCTAACCCTGCTGTTCAGGGTCTGGTTGACCCAGTCGGTGCGTACACTATGCTTCGTCGCCGCACGACAGTCACAGGTCAGGCGGCACAAAGTGCCGTCACCGTTCAGTTCAACATGCTCCTAATGCGAGCGGACGAGTCGGCCGACGCCTGTTGGGCACGCGGGCTCAAGTTGCTTTGTGAGCTTGATAAGGCTGCACCAGGTCAGCTGTCAGCTGTACACACCATGGTCAACGGGTTAATCCCCGAGCTGTCCGACCTTCTCCGCGATGTCAAGGCAGACGAGCTGCAGCGTCTTGCCTCCCAGCCTGTTCCACCTGATTCCCGTCCAGGCGTTGGTGCCCTCTGGCACTTTGTCGCTGATAGGCTCGCAGCGTGGTGGAAGAGCCTCCAAAACAAGCGCCTTCACCGCACTGCAGTCGCAGGGGTGGCCGCCGTCTCCATTGCCGCCTCCACTTCTTCCTCCGCTGTTACATCGGCCTCGTCTCCATCCTCTTCTTCCTCCTCTTCTACCTCTACAGCAACGACCCTTGCATCCCAAGGTCGTGGACGTGGACGCGGGCGTGGACAAGGCAAGGGGAAGGGCAAGTCTGCTGCGTCGTCTCGTGTTCCTGGTGAGGTGGTGTGCTGGAACTGTGGCTCCTCTGAGCACTCCGCTCGCAAGTGCCCTGCACCCCCTGACGACATCCGCCTCGCACGTGCCATGCGTGCCCATTGGGCACGCACCAGCGGGCCCTCCTCTTCTTCTTCCGGTGTCAGCTCCAGCTCCAGCTCCAGCTCTACATCATCTACTAGTTCCTCCCCAGCTCATGCCTACCCCACCGCCGGTGTCGCCGGCGTCCATCCGCCTGTCCTCTACCCTTGGGGCTGGCCGCCGCCCTATGGAGCGCCCGCCTTTGCGGGCCCACCTTCCTCGGCCTATGTCCCTCCTTCGTGGTTCGCCTCTCCCTCGAGCATGCCTACTCCATCGTCTGCAGCCTCCATCGCCAGCGAGCGCCAGCTAGAGCAGTCTCTCCTCCAGCGTCTTCACCTTCGTGATCAGGGAAGTGAGAGTGTGTCTTCGTTGGCCAGAGGTCCTGCCTGTCAGACTGACATAGTCCTTCGTGGGGACCCCCCAGGTCACGTCCTTGGGTTGCCATCCTTGTCTGTTCCGTGGGTCGAGCACTAGCAGTCTGTCGTTCTCCCTCGTTGTCTTGCTACCTGTGCCTCATCCCCGCCCTCCGTCGGCACTGTTGTCACCTGTGGCGTCCTTCCCCATGTCCGTGTCTCTGGTGGCTTCTGGGTCCTTGACTCCGGAGCCACTCATCACATGACCTCTGTTCGGTCCGCTTTTGTCTCCTTGGGTCCTGTCGGCTCTGTTCGCTTTGTGCGCACTGGTTCCAGCCAGCTCCTTCCCGTCCAAGGCGTTGGTGTTGTCCGTTTCGTCGGTCCCGGTGGCGTGCTGTTTCTGCCTGACGTTCTGTTCGTGCCTTCGTTGGAACTCAGCCTGCTGTCAGTGCCGTCGCTCGACGCTCAGGGCATGGATTTCTCCGCTAGTTAGGGCGTGGGCACTGTCAGTCTTCGCTCTTCTGGTCGCGTCGCCTTGCGGGGGGTTAAGTGTGCCAAGCTGTACCGTGTTCCCCTTCATGCCCCCTCTGCACCCGCTGTTGGCTTGTCCTTTGCTCACGTCGCGCCTCCCTTTCTCCTGCTGATATCCAGCTCTTGCATCGCCGCCTTGGCCATGTGCACACCGATGCTATCACTAGCATGCTTCGCCTTCAACCCGCTGTTGGCTTGTCCCCTTCCACCTTCCCTGCGCCATGCCCCTCTGACTGCCTGGACTGTGCCCAAGGCAAGATGCATCGTTCACCCTTTGCCTCTTCGGACTCCCAGTCCGCTCATCCTCTCGATCTTGTTCATGCCGACGTCATGGGGCCTCTTCCCCATGACTTTCTTGGGGGGGCCGGGCGTTACGTCCTGTGCCTCACTGANCTTCCCTTTCTCCTGCTGATATCCAGCTCTTGCATCGCCGCCTTGGCCATGTGCACACTGATGCTATCACTAGCATGCTTCGCCTTCAACCCGCTGTTGGCTTGTCCCCTTCCACCTTCCCTGCGCCATGCCCCTCTGACTGCCTGGACTGTGCCCAAGGCAAGATGCATCGTTCACCCTTTGCCTCTTCGGACTCCCAGTCCGCTCATCCTCTCGATCTTGTTCATGCCGACGTCATGGGACCTCTTCCCCATGAATTTCTTGGGGGGGCCGGGCGTTACGTCCTGTGCCTCACTGACGATTTTTCCCGTTTCCGTTGGATCTTCACTCTTCGTCAGAAGAGTGATGTTGCCTCTGTCATCGCGTCGTGGCTTGTTCAGGCTGAACGTGCGTGTCAACATTCACTGCGCGTCTTTTGCAGTGATTGTGGCGGTGAGTTCCTTGGACCCACCGCCCAATTTCTTGAGTCCCAAGGGGTGTGTCTGGAGACCTCGGCTCCCTACACACCCCAGCAAAACGGAGTTTCTGAGCGTTGGAATCAGACCCTTGCCGATGGTTCGAACGCTTCTGTCTGAGTCTGGGCTCTCCCCTCTCTTTGCCTTTGAGGCCATGAGTTATATGACCTGGGTGTGGAATCGCATCCCTCACGGTCCTCTTCCCCGCACCGTTACGCCCTTTGAGCGTTGGTACGGCTCTCGTGTTGACCTCAGTCTGGCTCGCGTCTGGGGTAGCATTACGTCTGTCTGGCTCCAAGAGGATCTCCGCGACGGGAAACTCTCCCCGCGTGGACGTCTCTGCCCCTTCTTGGGCGTTTCCTCCCAGTCGAAAGCCTGGCGCTTCTGGGACTCAGAGCGTCAGCGCGTCGTTGAGTCCCGGGATGCCTTGTTCTTCGAGTCCGTGTTTCTCCCTGACCTCGATCGTCACTCGTCTGCTGCCTCCCTGCTTCTGCTCTCTCGGTTGCGGGGGGAGGTCAGCCCTGCAGTCCCATCTGCCCCTGCCGTCCCTGCTGCTGTCACGTCTCAGCAGCCTTCACCCTCGGAGCGTTCTCCAATGGCCGGCACTATGACTCCACCATCCTCTGACGCCCCCTCGTCGGTGTCGTCTAACTCGCTTGGAGCTCTGTCATCACCATCCTCATCTGAGTCCTCATCTGTTGAGTCTGTCTCTCCCGCACCTTCTGCTGCGTCCCCATCCAGTCCACTCACTCCAGTCGTGCCCAGTCCACCCAGTACTCCTCCACGCCCTGCCCCCATCGAACCTTTTGTTCGTGGCGGCCATCTGCGTGCGCTTCCCTCTCGCTCCTCTAGTGCTGCAGCACCCTCTGCTCAACCTTCGCAGACCTCGTCTGGACAGTCCCCAGCGCTGCCTACTGGTATGGACGCCCTGGGCCTAGCCACAGGAGTTGTGCATCTCAGCTCTGTCCTTGGGTACACACTGCTCACGTCCGAGCATGAGCGTGCGCTCGAGGCCGCCATCCTTGGGAGAATTGCCGAGTGCAATGCAACTGTTGGCGCCCTGCCGCAATTGCCTGACCCGACCACTGTTCGCCAGGCACGGGTAGCACCCGACTCCCAGCAATGGGAGGCTGCCATGCGGGACGAGCTGAGAGCCCTGGATGACCACGCCGTATACGAGCTGGTCGATCTCCCACCAGGCCGCAAGGCGATCGATGCCCGCTGGGTCTTCCGTCGTAAGTACAAGCCTAACGGCGAGCTCGACAAGTACAAGGCCCGACTTACAGCAAAGGGGTTTTCTCAAGTCCCCGGCGTTGACTTTGACGAGACTTTTGCTCCCGTCGGACGCTACACCACAGCTCGAGCCCTCCTGAGCCTTGTCGCACACCACGACTAGGAGCTCGAGCAGATGGATGTAAACAATGCCTTTCTGCACGGTCGGCTGGATGAAGAGATTTACATGGTGCAACCTCCAGGGTTCTCTGACGGCACCAATCGAGTTTGGAGACTGCNAGCCTGGGGGAGCGCTTTGCCTCCCTGCTTGAGTCTGTCCCCACTGCCTCAACACCGATGACGCCCGCCGGGCAGAGGTTGTTGAAAACTCTGGACGTGTCAAAACTGGGGGAGACGGTGGACGTGACCGACTACCTGCGAGTCATAGGGTCTCTCATGTACCTTGCCACCACCACCAGAGCAGACGTAGCCTTTGCTGTCAACTTCCTTGCGCAGTTCTCACAGTCACCACGTGCACGGCACATGGAAGCAGCACTACGTGTTGTGCGGTATGCGCTCTCCACTGCCCGAGTTGGTCTGTGTTACCGGGCGCAGCTGTCAGTGGTCGTTGATGGGTACACTGACAGTGATTGGGCACATGACACGGATGCACGCAGTCGCACTGGCTATGTCTTCCTAGTTGGTGGGACTGCAATCTCCTGGAAAAGTGGCAAGCAAGGTTGTGTTGCACGCAGCTCCAGCGAGGCAGAGTATGTTGCCCTTGGTGCTGGAACCTGTGAAAGTGTCTGGTTGTGTCGTTTGTTGCAGCAATTGCGTGTTCCCATTCGCTGCATCACCCTGCGTTGCGACAACCAAAGCACAAAGGCTATTGCTGAGCATGATGACATGCATCACACTCGCACAAAGCATATCAATGTGGAACATCATTTTGTGCGTGAGCGTGTGGCTGCAGGCAATGTTCAGATTGTGTGGGTCGACACCCGACAGCAACGTGCAGACTTCCTCACAAAGGCACTTAGCAGCAATGTCTTCAAGGCAGCAATTCACGCTGTTGGCCTGTTGTGTCCTCGTGATCCTCCTGGTTGATCTGTTGTGCCAGTGCCTGTGTACGGTCTTGTGTCGTGTCACTTCTCGTGACGTTGGTGTAGTGCCTGTTGTGCCATTGTGCAAGTCGGCCGTGGGTCATGGGGGAGTGTTGGGTTTGTGTCAGTACCACACGGTGACCTCTGGCCTCGTTGCACACTCTCCTCACTGACGCAGGTGACTAACTGGAGAGAGGCAACCCCTGCTGGCTGCTACGCCATGGTGGCATGACTGCACAGCGAGTCTCACAGCCGGGCATCAACCAGGCATCAAATCTCACATGTCTCGGGCTGGTGTGCATTTGTGCACACTAATTTGCGTCGGGTTCATACTCTGGCCTATTCTTTGACCTGTCTTCCCTCCAGTGACCTAGTTGACTGGTTGAAGCTATTAGTGGGTAGTTTAGTTCAGTTCAGTGAACTTGGGAAGGAGCGTGCGAGATCGAGCTCGCTGCTCGCTCGCTCGCTCCTCCCCACCTGACGGCTACCACCTCATTGTTCGTGACTCGTCGTTTTTTACTCTAACTAACACGCGTCTAAACTTCTACGTGAACACCATTGCTCGCTTGGTGTCTTCCAAGCCACACCCCAGCTGCTGCTTACTTGTCTAGCGCAGCAGCCTACATGGAGCTACTAAATGTGGGCTTCAGGTGCCTAGAAGCACAGCAGAGGGTCATCCACCCGTGCGCGGCTGGAGGTCAACTGCTGTCGTTGGTATTGGTGTTCAAGCACTACATCTTCAGAACAATGATCACCAGTCCACTCGCCTTCACACGCACGCATCTTTGTAGGAGAGTGAAGCAACGTGGTTGCAATGTTATGTTTTGCACATGCACTGTCTCACCGATTAGCACTGTGACCCCTCGGCTGGTGAACATGGTCGCACAAACGACGGGGTCGGAAAACGTTGACAACGGCGGGTGCTAACCGATGGAGGGGATGTCACACCGTCATGAGAGACATGGCTCACATCTCGTCTTGTGGATTCTCCCGCTCGGTAGCAACGCACGGCCAACTCCATGGGCAGCAGCTGTTCCACTGTCACTCATGTCACCAGCAGTCTAAAGTGGTTGTTTAGAGCTACCTAGAGGCACCTTTGGTTCAGACGGCCAAAAATCGTGCGCTGATAGTTAATTCTGACTGCACGACTGCGTTTATAGGATGTATACTTTGGTATGGTCCAGTTTGGAGAAAAATGATGGGGCTGTCGATTGTCTGGCAGGGCTCGTCGAGAAAACTCATAGGTGAGAAGACGGTGGATTTTCATAATCGGCTGGTAGAATGCGTAGCAAAACTCACAGAGGTGTTGGTAGAATGCGCAGCAAAACTCACAGAGGTGTTGGTAGAATGCGCAGCAAAACTCACAGAGGTGCTGGCCTAGATTAGTGTGCGATGAGTCTCACACCAAGCCTCAATATTCCTGTCAACTCAGTTTTAGCCGAGTTGACAGGTACGTTTTAACTGCAAACATAACTTTCTTATGCGAGTTTTTCCCCTCACAACTGAACAACTATTGGCACGAGCAACATTGATGGTTGCTATGTTGCTGCTACGGTAGCAGCAGGAGTAGCACGACGTAGAAGGATCAATAGGCATCGGTAGTTGCACTAGTGTGGCAGTAGCAACCGTTGTAACAACAATAGTAGCAGTAACAATAGCAGCTGCAACTCATAATAGTTGCAGCACGGACATACGACATTAGCAAAAACAGTAACCTCGTGCTTCATAGCAGTAGCAGTAGCATAGCACGGGGGCAATTGCACCACTGCGGCGGTGATAATAGTAGCGGTGACCGCAGCTGCAACATCACCTCGACAGCCAACTGCAGAAGCTCTGCAAGCTTCCATGCAACTCCCTCCATCCTCGCGATCGTCAGGGTCAGTAAATTCCCTGCAGGGGGTATTGTGAACATGCAAGGTCTATCTGGAAAAAAAGTATACAAAAGGTCAATTTGTCTCCTCTCAACTCCCTAAGAATTGTGTTCACTGAATTTTTCTTCTAACTTTTTGGATCTAGTAGACACAGTGGTCATTGGTGGTAGTGTTTGCCACATGCGACCATGGCCCAATCAGGTACCTCTAGTGTGACGCAATCCACGTTTGCTAGCGTGACACTGTTGGTTTTCGCGCATCTCTCATTTGTACTCTGTTGTGTCCTCCAGGCTTGTGTACATCGGCGTGCAGATGACTGACGGCAAGACTCGACGCTGCTGGAGTGTCGCGCGGTGGAGCCGACGCGCGCTAAGGCCCACACACCATTCGTTGAAGCCTCCTCCCTACGGCAATACGCTCAGCTCCATCGGCAGGCCTCTGCGGTGGTCGAGCCGCTGGCGGTCACTGTCGCTGCAGATGTTTCCATGCACTCAGCTCTTTGTCTGGTTGTGGTATTGCGTCTGCATCGTCATGCTATGCCTAGAGTCCATGTCTCCTGCTGTGTGGCCCTGCTTGGCGTCACTGACTGTCGTAGGCACTGCCCGTGTTCGGGCAGCCATAACTCCTCGCTGCTATTTTTCTAGCTGATTCTGACCGCACGACTGCGTTCGCAGCGTCGGTATTATGGTATGGTCCAGTTTTCAGGCATAACGGACAACGCCCGGGTTTTGGGCTGTCGGGCGTCTGGCAGGGCTCACCGAGAAAACCCTGCCTGCCAGAAAATAGGTCTAGGACTACTTTCTCATTGGCTGGTTAGCTGAGTAACAAGTTCTACACTAGTGGGGGGGAGCTAGAACTTGGAGGGGTCTCCCATTGTTGCTCATTCTTCATTCCTAACCAGTTACTTTCAGTTTTCAGCTGCTTTCTGGCGCTAACTCTGGCGCGCGCTTTCTGAGTAACAAACCCAGAGCTTCCAGACTTAGACTCTAGAGCAGCAGACTGAGGGGGCAGC
>SZWC01003505.1:29662-49662 GCA_023375785.1 Penium margaritaceum
TGGAACCGTCCGAGAATCGAGGTTCCACAACCCGGGTCCGGTGGGGGGGGGGTTGGGGGGGGAGGCTGACGGTGACGACGAGTGACTTAAATAAAATGATCAAGTCCTGCTCGATTCCACTCGGTGGTGGAATCGATCGGGCACCGAGCTATGGTTCAGGCTCGGAATCGAGCCTGAGTCATAGCTCGGGTACTATCGTTTGTGCTGCTGAAAAGTGCGCTGCCGCGCACTATTCAGCAGCACAAACGCACGAACTCGTGCTTTTGTGCTGCACGTCGCAGCCCAAACGCGTGCGTGCGTTTGTGCATTTGTGCATTCGTGTCGGCAGCAGGATCGCGCAAACGCACAGACGCACAAACTTGTGCGTTTGCGCGTCCACAAATGACGTGGAGGGGGGAGGGTGGATTCTTTGCTGACGTTGGCATGCAGTGACGCGTCGTGGAGCATCGCGAGAGATTATCGATATCTCGCTGAAGAAACGCACTGGCGAGACCCGATCCGGACCCCCGTATTTTGTTATACGGGGGCTTTCACAAGGAACCGTCAAAGAGTCGCGATTCCTAAAAGAATCGCGATTCTGGACCCGGAATCGCGATTCCGGTTCCGAGGCTAGAACCGGAATCGCAATTCCGATTCTTTTCTCAGAACCGCGATTCCGAACCGGTGTGCACCCTTATCCGCACCCAACCGGCCAAGGGCCTTGACCCGGAGACTTTCCCCCTCCCGTGCCCCACCGAGTGCATTGATTGCGCTCAGGGGAAGATGCACCGATCCACGTACCCTCTGTCTTCCTCCCGTGCGTCCGCCCCTCTTGACCTTGTCCATTCGGACGTCATGGGCCCTCTCCCCACCGAGTCCGTCAGCGAGCACGGCCGCTATGTCCTCACCCTCACTGACGACTACTCTCGCTACCGCTGGGTCTTGTGCCTTCGGCAAAAGAGCGATGTCGCCCGCACCATCGAGGACTGGCTTGTCCTTACGGAGCGCGAGTGTGGCCGTCTTCTTCGCCGCTTTCGCTCCGATCGCGGTGGTGAGTACATGGGCGATGCCACGACCTTTCTCGCCTCATGCGGCGTCCACCATGAGACATCCGCGCCCTACACGCCCGCCCAGAACGATGTTTCCGAATGATGGAACCGTACCATGGCCGACGCCGTCTGCACCATGCGGGTTGAATCCGGTCTCTCCGATGGCTTCTCCTTCAAAGCCATGGCCTACATGACCTGGGTCTGGAACCGGATTCCCCACGGTCCCCTTCCCCGCCAGTCCACGCCTTACCAGCATTGGTGCGGTCAGCGCGCTGACCTCCGCCCAGCTCGCGTCTGGGGCTGCGTGGCCATGGTGTGGCTGCCCGCCCTGCAGCAGGGCGGCAAGCTCACCCCTCGCGGACGTCCCTGTACCTTCCTCGGTGTCTCTCGTCAGTCCAAGGCCTGGCGCTTCTGGGATCCCTCCCGGCACTGCATCGTCGAGTCCCAGGATGCACTCTTCTTCGAGGACCTGTTTCCTCGTGACCTCATTCACTCCGACCCGTCTGTGTCTATCCCGTTGCGTGGGGGAGTGAGTCCGTCCTCCGTCCTGTCGCTTCCAGGTGACACATCCCCCAGTCCCTCTGGGCCGGCAGCCCCAGTCACGTCTGTTGGTCCCTCCGGGCCAACAGCCCCCGTCGCGTTCCCCAATCCCTCTGAGCCGGCAGCCCCAGTCGCGTCTGCCGGCTCCTCTGAGCCCACGGCCCCAGTCGTGTCCGCTTGTCTCTCCGAGCCGGCAGTCCCAGACGCGTCCGCTGGTCCCTCCAGGCCGGCAGCCCCTGTCATGTCCGCTGGCCCCTCCGGTCCGGTAGTCCCACACGCGCCCACCAGTCCCTCCGGGCCAGCAGCCCCAGTCGCGTCCGCTGGTCCCTCCGGACCGGCAGCCCTAGTCGTGTCCGCTGGCCCCTCCGGTCCGGCAATCCTAGACGTGCCCGCCAATCCCTCCGGGCCATCAGCTCCAGTGGCATCCGCCGGCCCATCCGGGCCAGCTGCCCCGGTTGCATTTGCTGGCCCCTCCGGACTAGCAACCCAGCCTGCCTCCATTGGCCCGTCGAACTCAGTGCCATCTCCTGCCCCGCCACGCTACACACGTGGCCCAGGCGGCAGTCTCCGACCCAGACCATCGACGAGCGTGCGGACTGTCGCACCACGCTCCGTGGCGCCTCGACCCCCCGTGGCTCCACGCGTCTCCTCCACTCCCACGGTCGTGAGTGGGGACCCTGACACCAAGGCCCTCGGCTTGACCACTTCGGCCATCATTTCAGACCTTCACCCGGGTTCCACACTGGGCTACACCATGCTCCATCACGAGCATCGGCACGCTGTCGTGGCTGCACTCGCGCGTATCCCACCAGGGGCTCGAGATGCACACGCTCTCTCAGTCCGTTCCACAACATGCCCGGAGGACCCAGCCACCCTGCGCGAGGCACGAGCCTCTCTTGAGGCCGCACACTAGGACGCCGCCTGTGCCGATGAGCTAGCTGCTATCTGACAGCACCACGTGAACGACCTCGTCGACCTTCCTCCAGGTCGGAAGGCCATTGGCGCCAAGTGGGTGTTTCAGCGCAAGTGGAAGCCCGACGGGTCCTTGGACAAGTACAAGGCTCACCTTACAGCCAAGGGGTTTGCCCAGATTCCTGGGGTCGACTACGACCAGATCTTTGCCCCAGTTGGCCGGTTCTCCACTAGCCGGGCGCTCTTCAGCCTGGTCGCCCAGCATGGGTGGGAACTGCATCAGATGGATGTGAGCAACGCATTTCTCCATGGCTCACTAGAGGGTGAGGAGCTCTACATGGTGAAGCCCCCAGGCTTTGACGACGGCACTGGGAGAGTGTGGCGACTGCGTAAGGCCCTCTATGGCCTGAAGCAGTCGCCTCGGTGCTGGAACCAAAAAATCAGCAGCACGCTCCTTCGGGGCGGACTCCAGCGGAGCACCGCTGACCCCGCACTGTTTGTCAGTCCGCGAGGCCAGACTTTCGCCACTGTTCTGGTTTACGTCGACGATCTTCCCATCGCGTCGCCAGACACGGCTGCCATCCAGCGCGTCAAGGACTTGCTGCACGTCGCCTACCAGATGAAGGATCTCGGATCTGCCAGAGTCTTCCTGGGCATGGAGCTCGAGCATGATCGCTCCCAGGGGATCCTGCACATCCACCAGGCTGCCTATGTGCAGACTCTGTCCACCCGCTTTGCGGAGGAACTACCACTTGTGCCGAGCGCATCCTCACCCATGTCACCTGATGGCCAGGTCAAGCTGAAGAGTCCCGACCCAGCCATCGTGGGGAAGCCAGTTGACGTGACCACGTACCTGCGAGTCATTGGGTCACTGATGTTCCTGGAGACGACGACGCGCCCAGACATCGCGTTCGCCGTCAACCTCCTGGCCCAGTTCTCTCAGGAGCCGCGTCACCTCCACTACGAGGCTGCAATCCGAGTACTGCGCTATGTTGTCTCGACTCCTCGGCGAGGTCTCATGTTCCGCCGTCAGCCGTCTGTGGTCGCGGTGGGATACACCGACAGTGACTGGGCCGGCAATCTGGACGGTAAGAGTCGCACAGGCTGGATCTTTGTGATTGGCGGCACAGCTGTGTCCTGGCGCAGTGGCAAGCAGGGGTGCATTTCACGCAGCACTGCTGAGGCTGAGTATGTGGCTCTTGGCTCAGGCGCATGTGAGAGTGTGTGGCTGCGTCGTTTGTTTTCTGAGTTGCGTCAGCCTGTCGCATCCATCACGTTGCATTGTGACAATGAGAGTGCCATGGCCATCGCCGACAATGACGGCATGCATCACACACGCACAAAGCACATCATTGTTGAGTATCACTATGTATGTTCATTATTGCATGATGGCAGCATCAGCATCGTGTGGGTTGAGACAGCACGACAGTTGGCTGACTTCTTGACCAAGGCACTGAAGCGTGACTCGTTCAAGAAGGCTGTGAGTTCGGTCGACGTGCGTCCGTGAGTTGCTCACTTTGTCCCTGCTTGCTTCTCTGCGTGGTCTGGGGGAGTTTGGTCGCTGTCTATGTCTTTGCCCGCACATGTGCACTACGCCTGTGAGTCATGGGGGAGTGTTGGTTTTCGCGCATCTCTCATTTGTACTCTGTTGTGTCCTCCCGGCTTGTGTACATCGGCGTGCAGATGACTGACGGCGAGACTCGATGCTGCTGGAGTGTCGCGCGGTGGAGCCAACGCGCGCTGAGGCCCACGCACCGTTTGCTGAAGCCTCCTCCCTACGGCGATGCGCTCAGCTCCATCGGCAGGCCTACGCGGTGGTTGAGCCGCTGGCGGTCACTGCCGCTGCAGATGCTGTTTCCATTCACTCAGCTCTGTGTCTGGTTGTGGTATTGCATCTGTATCGTCATGCTATGCCTAGAGTCCGTGTCTCCTGCTGTGTGGCCCTGCTTGGCATCACTGACAGTCGTAGGCACTGCCCGGGTTCGGGTAGCCATAACTCCTCGCTGCTATTTTTCTAGCTGATTCTGACCGCACGACTGCGTTAGTAGCGTCGCTATTATGGTATGGTCCAGTTTTCAAGCAAAACGGATGACGCCCGGGTTTTGGGCTGTCGTGCGTCTGGCAGGGCTCACCGAGAAAACCCTGCCTGCCAGAAAATAGGTCTAGGACTATTTTCTGATTGGCTGGTTAGCTGAGTAACAAGTTCTACACTAGTGGGGGGGAGTTAGAACTTGGAGGGGTCGCCCATTGTTGCTCATTCTTCATTCCTAAGCAGTTACTTTCAGTTTTCAGCTGTTATCTGGCGCTAACTCTGGCGCGCGCGTTTCTGAGTAACAAACCCAGAGCTTCCAGACACAGACTCTAGAGCAGCAGACTGAGGGGGCAGCTGACTTAAGCAACAAGCGTGGAAGCCCGCACGCTGCATCAACAACGCTGCTGCCCCAACCTGCTGCCTAGGTTTTCCAGCTGACACCGCCCACTGACCCTGTTGTCGCTCTTCAGCAATAGCTTCACGACAACAGGGTCAGTGGGCGGTCAGTAATAGCTTCCAACCCACACTTCACTATGCTTAGACAGCCATATCCATTCAGCGGCCACTCCGTGGTCAACCTCCTCCGAAGACCTTAACCATAGCCCAAAAAGTAGGCTTACTTGTGGCAACAATCCATCTCTAGTGTCCTATGCTCTCTGGACTAGTACTCAACACAGGAAAAACAATTTTGAGACACCACCACCCCAACTTGAGGTGGGATAGTTCATGTCATGAGTTCTGTTGTTTTGCTTGTGGGCTCAGGGTGAGGATCTTTGGCCCTACCAGACCCTCCTCCCAAGAGTTGTTGGACTCAGACCGTGCAATTAGGGTCCTCGTCTTGATAGGACCAGGGAATGACCACATGGACTTCGAGCCGTTCATCGCTGATCTTGCTGTCGGCAGCGCCCCTCACCCCTGTGAGGCTTGGAGTACCCTCACACATCCCTACTGTGCTTCTGGTCAGACCACCATCAACTACCTTCTGAAGGCCTTCAACGATCTCAAGATGGATGAATCAGAGTCTTTGACCTTAGGCCCCGCTCGCAGGATCTTCTCCGTTGTTGCGGCAAGGCTGGTCCGCCACCGTTGGCCGCAATCCTCACCATCAAGAACGGCGCTACCTCCGACTATGCAATGATCCTTTCTGACTTTGACCTCCAGAATCTGGAGGCCATGGCATCCGAGGACACTCCGATGTCCTGATTCCATTTGTTGTCCCTTACATGGGAGGACAATTCAGGACATGCATATGCAACGTGGAGATACATCAGAATTAGTATTATTCAGCCTCGCCTCTCCTACACCTCTGTCCTCCGAGATTCCTTGTACAAATGGAGTTGCAGGGGATGCAGGTCGCGGCAACGTGGGACGTGGGAAGATGTGGAAGAGGAATGCTCAACAGTTATTCAACAACAACTCCTCTCATGATAGCTTTGTCATCTGTCGCAATTGTGGCCGGCCGGCTCATGGCGGGTGCACTTTTCCGTTATCCATTGGTGAGTATTGTGTCATTGCCGCAATTCATTGTGAGCATGAACGTCGCCTTAGTACAGCAATAGTCACCACTGCCGATCCTATCGGTGCTTTCTCTACTTCCTCAGCAGCCTACTCTTCCTCCGGTACCGCAATAATTGTGATAGAGTCCCCGAATCCTCCTAGATCTTCCGTAATGCTTGTTGCTACATGGACTCCTTGCTACCTCGTGGCACCTCCCTCTAACATTGCCAAGTTAAAGGACCTCCCAAGTCTTGGGTCCGCTGCTCACAAGCGCCAACTAGAGCAATTCGCCGCGCAGTACTTCGGCATCCTCTCTTGCCAGCCCTAGGGAATACCCGTACTGGAACTCACTTCGGGGAAACAAATTATCTTCATTGACCCACGTGTTCTTTAAAGAATTCCAAAGTCCATGTGAGGGTTACCTCTATAATTTCTGGCCCCTTTGTGAAAATTCCGTGTTATGTGCTTCCATTCTAATTTTACAATCAACCGGGGTCAATTCTGAGATTTAGACAGGGCATGGTGGATATCATGTTATTTACTTTAGAATTGACACATGGTTCAAACCATTTTATGGGACAACCACATCTTCGGGCTCAGGTTCTACATGCTCGCGAAAGAGGCCACTGCCATCCGTGAGAGCTTCCTCCACGGAAGCTTCCCGGAAAGTATGATCCATGTAACGTGTGAACAAGCATGCATCCCAAGCATTCTTCACAAGGTGCTGGCTGTCCTTTAGCCGAATCCATGAGCGCATCACCCAAGTGAGGCCTAGTTTGCTCATCTTGCCTATGCCCATGCCCACCTTAACGTTGTTGCCGGCGGAAAGACTTGCACGCACTTCGGTCGCATGCCACGCATTGTAGCTGGCCTCTATGGATGCCTTGAGAGGACATTGCACGCTGCGCCTTAGAGGTGCAGCCTGCTGGCACAGAAAATAGCGAATGTAAGAGTAGAACGTTTTGAGAAAGTCACAGAATTCCGCGCTAATGTGAGGGCGCCACACATCCACCAGCAAGATCAACTTTGCCTTCCCTACTTCCTTGCCTTGGCGTTCACACTCGCGCTTGTACCACGCGTAAACCACGTGCGTGATCCACTCACGCATTGTGCGGGTGTTTGTCCAATGATTTGGGGTGGTGGTGAGTGCAAAGTGGTGGTCTACCCTTGCCAGTCGGCTGTCCGCGTTGTCCGGGAGGCACCGTTCTGTCTTGCCGGTGTAGATGAGCTGCAGCGGCGACATGTCACCCGCCATGGTCGAGGCAACAAGGGCGGTGATCTGCCGCTTGTCGTCCATGGCGGAAATGGCCACCTCCTTCGACCCCATGGGTTCATAGGTCCGGTCACCTGTGCAGAAAACAATGAGGGGTTTCAGTTTGGTACAAAGAATAGTTCAATCGACCACATGAAAAGTGAGAGAAGAGGGACCACTTACCGGTGGGGACGAGGCTAATGCTGATGTGGTTCCCGTTGATGACACACCGTGGATCCACGTTGTGCATCACAATGATGGCCGTCACGCGCTTGTGCATAGCAAGCACGGCATCGTCCCACTTGACCGGGAGCTGCTGGGCCTTGGTCGTTCCACAACGGTAGCTCCATCCCATGCGGTCGTGCACAAAGCGGCGGATCCACAAGCGTGAGAACGTCATGCTCCCGCCATTGGCCGGAAGCTCCTCCGGGTAGCGATCATTTGTGAGGGCATGTAGGACACTGTGGACGTTGGCGGAGTTGATGATTGTGCCCGCATTGCGCATGTCAGTGATTGTGGAGATGATGATTTGCTCAAACTCGGGATGGCGGTGAAGCAAACTTGTGTGATGAAGGAATCCGTGAGAACGTTTCTTGGTAGCACCTTGCACTTTGATCTCCTCTTTATGGGTGAGGGAGGCTTGAAATTTGGAGATCAAAACATTGGGCTTCGTTTCAGATCACCCTCTCGCGGTTGATGGTGCCAACTGGTTGTAGATGTAACGGCCGGCAGTCTTCCGAAACAACTTGCGTAGAATCTTGACCACGGCGTATGCACTTCCTCCGGCTTCCATGGCGGGGTGTATACGGGGCAAATGACTGTCCCCAAGCCAGTTAATGTACGGGCCGTGGCTGGATGGCTTCTCTGGACGTGGTGCATTGTCTTCGGCACATGGAGGCGCGTCAGCCGCGTCCGGCGTCGGTGGTGGTGGCAGAAGTGGAAGGTGCGACCTCATGGTATCGCGCACAGTCGTGGGTGCAGCAGCTTGCTCGACTGCGGCAAGGACAATCGCGGGTGTCACTTTGGGAGGACGGCCAACCGGCCATTTCTTTGGCGCCCCGGTAGGATTGGGGTGCAGCACTTTGTGGAGTTCAAACTGCCGAAGCCGATCAGCAGCAGCTTCCCCCGGTGTCAATCGCTTCACATTGAACTGTAGCAAGGTCTTTATGGCGGCGAGTGACTGGCGAGGGACTGGCGGGTTGCATGGATTTGTCACTGACGAAGTGAGCGGCACCTCACCGTCTGCTTAATCCTGCGCGGATGCGGTGGCGCTGCTCGGCAACGCGACTGCAATCAGAGTTCGCACGTTGCACGCGGAGGGGGGGATGGCGCGTTGCATGCGGAGGGGGGGACGGGGCATCACACGCGAGCATTACTCAAGGGCTCGATGCGTCACGATGTCATGTTGCTTCGAGCCCTCAACCACACTGCACAGTCAGCCGTCACATGGTGACATGCCATCTGACGGCTACCAACGTTCGCAACTTGAACGCCCGAACTGCATGAAGCGAAGTTCGAGCGTTAAAAAAAAAGGGGCACCTGGCCTAGACTGATGGGCGGAAGTTAGTACCACAGATTCATTCCCAGACAAGGATGGACGACCACCCGGGTAATTAAAAAATACCCTTATATGTGTGAAAGTGCAAAGCATTAAATTCGGTTGAAAAAAGTGAACAAAAGTGAGGAACAATACGGTATATGAGTTGTGTGTTCACTAACCAGGAGGCTAGGGATGTTTTTTAGACCCAGATTGCTCTCCGTGGTGACCCTCCTCCAGATGCCCATTGTGTTCCCAACCCCTATCTTGATGATGTTACCTGGCTTGATGGTTGATAGGCACGTTTTGCATCTTAGTCTCCTACGTAGTGCCCGTTGTTTGTGTCATATCTCAATTGAAGATAATGCACTATGGCAAGCCATAGCACTTCTTAACACCCTCAAAGAAAAAGATGAGCAGTCTCCTCTGTGTTCACATTAGAGGTAGTCGGAATGAAATGTGTCATCTTCAAAAGAAGATCCACAATCACTAGTATTTCATTATGACCACAGGACGTATCCAGAAGAATAGTAACTAAGTGTGAACGATAATCATATGGAGTGGTCCGAGAGTGCCTGTTTTTCCTTTCATGGTCCCACATGACCTACCACTAGCGGGTCATGGAACAGTGAGACAGTCTTAGCTCAAAGGTCTCCTGAGTGCTGCACATCGGCTTGTCTCTTGTGCCAGTAAATTCATGCGTCTTCCATTGATCCATACTTGTCTACATTTGGAGAGTACACAGTATCTTATACGGATCGTGTTTAGAAGAATGTTTTTGTGGATAATTTCTCAAGGTGGTTGCTAAAGAAGTACGCGGGGTTGAGTGTGTGCATTATGGTTGTCACTATGGCCATGTAGAGCCCAGTGGTCTCAGTGGTTACTTCAATTTCCAGGAACTATTGGCTTAGTGGATTGGCCATGTCGATGTGTTCAGGATGATACTCTCATGTGAAGAAGATTTGACTTATGTATCAACTCTAAAGTTCATGTTGTCTTGACGAGTTTGGTTGCATCTTGGAAAACAACTAACGGTTTGTGGTCTCTCCCGACTGAAACGCCCCCCGCTGCGTCCTCGAGGCACGAATGATACCCCTTGCAACCATGTCTCAGTGAGGATGAGTTTCTGAATCTCATACGCGACTGGATGACTGTTCTACTTGAGGACTGCTCCGAGTCCTACTATGAACGCATCACATCGTACCTCCCATGGTTGCGATGAATCCACATGTCGAGAATATTGTCTAGGTGTGCTCTGACCCTTCAAGTTTCTGCAAAATTTAGGACAATGAGACTTCCAAGTGAGACGTGTGCTTTGGATGAACACAAATCAAAGGAGGAGAATTCAGGTAGAATGGAACTATAGGTAGGTCCAGGTAGGTTATGGAACTGAGAAGTACCAAACACAAGTTATTAGCTGGTCATATTGGTTATATTACATAAGATTATTACATTATGTGATCTAATCTATCATCCAAGCACGCCCAAAATAGAGCAGTAGAGCCGTTGCTAAGACTGTTGAAGTAACCCATGGTGGAGTCACCCACTGTGTCCACGTACAAAGGTTACGAGAGGCGCTTTTATGGCGACCTGTCAAAATGCCCGTCCCGGCCTTAAAATGGGGCAAGGGCTTGCCCTGATCAGAGAGACCTCCCGCATCCCTTCTTTTCTAGCACACGTGCTTATGGAGCCCACTGGAGTCGAACTTGAACCACTACCGGTGGAATCATCTCGTCACTAATGACATATACCCAGATTCCAGCCGCCTACTATCCCAAATTTTGGTAGGACTAACTTTCTGAATACTCTACTAGAACAAGAAAAGAGATCTTGAAATTGCATGGCCAAATCCAGGGAGTAGAAAAATTGAAATCCTTTTATGTGAGCCTAGTTTGCATGAAAGCCAATGTTGAGTATCCATATATAAACCGTCCCAAGTGGTTTACAAGCCCAAAAATGTCATTTTTTAAAGCATTCTCTCAATGTAGTCAATGCATTAGGTTTTGTGCGTCGATACAAACATCATCTTTGTCAACCATGTGTCCAAATCATCCGAGCTTGTCTTGCGCAAAATTGCACTTGCTCACATTTGGATGTGACGTTTGTTCCTAAAATATTGTGACAACCTTGCACAATTTTTCTATGTGGTCTTCAATTAATTAGGAGAAAACCAAGATGTTGTCCAAGTAAACCAAGACAAACTGATTGAGAAAATTTGTGGATGTTGGGTCCATTTATCCTTGGAGAGTTGAAATCATTTTCCGTGGCCCAAAACACAAAACCTGTGTGACTATAAGAAGGCCACGTCCGCTCGGATGGTGGTGGTAATATACATCAGGGATCCAATCACGCTAAGGTAATTGGTGACATCGACAGTGTTGCCCAGCTAAGTCGGTTCGAGTGACTTGAGCAGGCGCCGGCCAGCTAGAGTCATCGGTGTGGATGCAGTGGGAGTGTCAGCCAGCCAGGCTGAAAAGTGCTCCCCCAGGTTGCGGATGTAGGTAGCCTGGTGCACGTGCAGCGTTCGGCGCTGGCGGTCATGCTCAAGTTCTATGCTGAGGTACACACGAGCTGGACCCAAGTCCTTCATTTTATAGGTGGACTGCAACAGGGCCTTTACAGACTACATAGCGATGAGGCCGGGTGACGCGATGAGAAGATCATCCACGTGGACTAGGATGGCCACAAAGGGCTACGAGGGTACACTAAAAAAGAATGCTAGGTCAACAATGCTACGACAGTAGCTACCCTTCTTGAGGGTGGATGAGATCTCCAGGTTCCAACAGCAGGGGGACTGCTTAAGCCCATAGAGGGCCTTGCGCAGCTGCCAGACCTTGTTTATGCCATCTGTAGAGCCTGGAGGCTGCACCATGTAGATTTCCTTGTCGACACGTCCATGTAGGAATGCATTGTTGACGTCCATCTACTCCAAATCCCAGTCATGCTGGGCAACCAGACTCAAGGGAGCTTGGGCTGTGGTGTATTATCCAACAGGGACACACATTTCATCAAATTCGACGCCTGGGATTTGGGATAATCCCTTGGTGGTGAGCCCGGCCTTGTACCTGTCAATCATGCCATCAAGCTTCAACTTGTGCTGAAGGACTTAGTGGGCCAAAACAGCCTTACGACATGCTGGGAGATCAACAAGTTCAAAGACCTCATGTTTATTGAGGGATGTGAGCTCCTCCTACATGGCCTCTTCCCAGAGGTTAGGGTCAGTTGCCTCCCTCGCCTGACGGACAGTGGTAGGCTCTATTAGAAACGAGATAAGCCCTCTTGCCGCAAATCAGGCAACGACGTATCCAGCGACTGATACATCAAGAGCACTGTGGAACTCATGAGCAACGAGTGCATAGCCCACTGTTGATTTAGGGTGGACCACACTGACAACAAGTCCTAGTGCATCAAGTCTAATGGGTCTGGCAGTGAAGCCGGTTGTAGTGGAAGATGCAATTGAGCGGGTGTGGCACTGAGAGGGCTGGGTGGACTGTGAGACAGATTGCTGTGGAAGGACACAGAGTCTCCCTCCATGAGTGTACGGCTCTGGTCCGACTGAAGGGGTATTAGTGACTGGGGGAGAGGATGTCTCACCAGCAACCACAGTGGGCTATAGGGAAAGTGGCGAAAGGGGCTCAGCGATGACGTGTGGGGAAAAATGTGCCAAAGTGTCAGCAAATAGTGGCGGAGTGTTGAGAGGTGTAGACACGGACTCAGAGAACACAAAGGGGGAAGACGCAGGGGAAGGACCTGGTGGGGATGTAGACGGGGTGCTTAGGAGCGTGTCAGAGCTGGGAGACATGTCAGGTATAGGAGGAGAGGGGTCAGAAGAAGGAGTCGAGCCAGACAGAGATGGCGATGCCCCAGTGAAACCGGAGGCTTGAACACACCCTCCTCCTCCAAGCCAACGGAGCAAGGACAAGGAAGGGGATGGAGCGACACGGGACAGGTCGCAAGGAAAGACTTCCTCAAAGAAGAGGACATAATGAGACTTGACGACACGGGCGCGATCGCGGTCCCAGAAGAACCAGGCCTTGGACATGGCTGAGACCTCGATTAAAGTGCACAAACAAGCGCGCGGGCTGAGTTTGTCATCACGAAGGTCCTCGGGCAGCCAAACGAAAGCAACACAACCCCAGACATGAGCAGGACGGAGGTCCACGCTACGACCAAAGGAGCGCTAAAATGGCGCGACATGATGGGGAAGGGGGTCGTGGGGAACACGGTTCCAGACCCACGTCATGTAGGAAATGGCTTCAGACTCACCGAGAAGGGTAAGGAAACCATCAGCGAGAAATCTGTTCCAGCGTTCCATCACGCCGTTTTGCTGTGGTGTGAAGGGAGCCATATTTTCAATGGTCACCCTCAAGACGTGAGGAAACGAGAAGTAGGACCTGTGAATTCACCGCCACGGTCACAATGAAATACACAGAGACGAAGACCACAAGCAAGTTCAGCCTTGGGAAACCATGAGTCAAGTGTGGAGTAAACATCACTCTTCTACTTGAGGGCAAAGATCCAATGCATGCGAGAGAAGTCATCAGTGAGAAAAAGAATGTAATGACCAATCCCACCAATAGCCTCATGAAGAAGGGGCTCCATGACATCAGCATGCAGCAGGTCGAGGGGATGAGAGGTGCGAGACTCAGAGGTGGAGAAAGGAGAGCGGTGCATTTTTCCTTGAGCAAAATCAAGGTAGTCAGGAGGAAAAGGGATAGGGAACGTGGCAACATCAAGGCCATCCGCTGGAAGCACACGAAGGAGGCTGTCAATGGCAACAGTATGAATGTGGCATAGGTGGCAGTACAAACGCTGTGCATGTGCAGGGGAAAGGGAGCGAGCAACATGCACAAGGGAAGCAGTGGTTGGAGCAAGAGAAAAAATGGGAACACGTAATACGCGATCACAACGTTTTCTCTATAGGAGAATGCGGTCAGAGATGCAATGTGAGACAAAGGCAATGCTGCGACTAGAGGAGAAGTCCATGCCCTGGTCTTAGAGTGTCGTAGACTCAGCTCAAGTAATGGAACACACAAGACGTTCGACAAGAACAGTTCTCCCTAAGGACCGACAAAGCGCATGATCCCATCCCCCTAAACAGGGAGCGGCTGACCAGAGCCGGTGTGAACAAAGCGAATAGAGCCAACAGGGCCAAGGGAGACGAAGGACGCGCGCGACGAAGTCATGTGGTGGGTGGCCCTAGAGTCAAGAATCCAGAAGCCACCCGGCGCACAATCAGTGGAGGGGTCACGACTCACAGCGGCAATGGCGGCGTGCAGCGAGGGACGCTGAAAAGATGCAGCAAGACATCGGGACAAGCGCACAGACTGCCATTCATCCATCCAGGAGACATAAGCAAGAGGAAACCCAAGAACATGACCAGATGCAGGACCACACAACTCTCCTATCAATAACACACGCAAGAGGCTTCGTCCCAGAGCATCACTCTCACCTCCCTGATCACAAAGGTGATGCTGGTGGATGGCGTGACAAAGCGCAGCCTCCAATAGGCACTCATCCACAGGTGGTTCTGTAGTGATGACGACCCCAGAGAGGGGACGACGAGGCGGCTAGACTGGAGACGCCCAGGCGGGAGGAGAGTAGGCGCTAGATGGAGGGCCATAGAAGACCGGCTCGCCATACCCCAGGGGCCAGCCCCAGGGATATGGAGGTGGGGACTAATCAGCAACAGTGCTGTAGGCTGCAGCCTCGGTGGTGACAGGGGCTCCGTGGCCCGTCAGAGTAGTGGAGATGGCGACACGAGGAGCGCTCCCAGAGCCACCGGAGGAGCGCGCCCAGTGGGCCCGCATGGCGGAGGCAAGACGCTCCTTGTCCGGTGGCGACGAACACTTGGGTGCAGAATGGCCAACGGTGCCACAGTTCCAGCATGTACCGATGCTGGGAGTGGAAGAAGAGGAGGAGTTATTGTTGGAGGCCTTCCCCTTGACACGACTGGTCTGGCCTCCAGAACCAGAATCATCGGTACCTCTGCCTTGACCGCGACCACGACCACCACCCCCCATTGGCGAAGGAGAGACGTTGCAGAGGAGGAAGGTGAGGATGAAGAGGTAGGGATGATGAGGTGGGAGGAATTGCGGTGGTGGTAGCTGCAACAGTTGTATGATGAATGCGCTTGTTTTGGAGGACACTCCACCTGTCAGTGAGACGCTGGAGGTAAACTCCCAGAGAGAACCGAGGCTGGGGGGGAGCGTTTGCAGGTACGGGCTCAGTGGCAAGACACTCGAGCCCATAGGCTTTCACCTCCTTGTAGATGTCGGATGATGCGGGGATGAGGCTGTTGACGATAAAGAGGACAACAGAAAGCTGTCCAGGTGCCGCTTTGCCAAGATCACGTAGAAGGCGGAGGCTGCGGGTCCACTAGGCATCAGTAGTCTTGTCAGCTCGCATCGAGAGAGTGTTGAACTGTATTATGAGGACACTTTGTGTGGCGTGCCCTGTGAAGGTGGTGTGATGCTTGATGAGTGCAGATGTGCCAACAGGGTCAGCTGGCGTGCGACGGGCTTTGTCAGCATTGTAGGAACCAATCCCATGAGTGCTACCATCCGGACAAGCTTGAATACGAGCACGGACAGCACGTGTGGACTCAGCTTTAGTGGGCACACAAGGAGGGTTTGTAGATGGATTGGGCGTGTGGTAGTATTTCCAAAGCTGTTCACCCTGTGCCCAAGCACTGAAGTGAACCTCCCAGGAACCAAAGGTGAGATTAGAGGCGAAGTGAGGTGGTGAGGAGTCAAAGTCAGGTTTGCGCTGCGGGGGTTATGCAAGGGCTTTGGCAGTAGTAGCGCCTGTTGCAGCTGCAACAGCAAGGGAGTTAGAAGCGAGAGAGGCAGTGGCATTTGATGCAGAAGTGGGAGAGGTGGAAAATGCAATAGCAATGTCAGTAACAGCGAATGCATCGGGTGTGGAGCGTAATGTAGGCTGCAAGTGATTGAGAACCAGATCAGCGATGTGATCGGCAAAAGTCTCCTGGTCACCCTGTTCAGTGCATAGTTTTTCTTTTTTGGTGCGTTGTGCCGTGAGGGCTACCTGAAGAGCATTACGCTCTTTTCGTAGCTCCTCCTGTAAGGCAGATACTGGTCATCATCAACCGGCATGGTGAATGGGGTAAGACCAACCAAAGAAATTTTCAGCAGAGTTTCTTTGTCCCAGTGTGCGTTGAAAAGTAAAAGAGGACATGGGTTGGCTAGGTAATGCTGCACAGCATAGAATGGAACGCACGCACACAGCCACGGGAGAGAGGAAAGAGAAGCCCCAAGCAACAAGTGGACGGTAGCTCACCAGATCGAATGATGCAGGCCAAACAAGTGTGGTAGTGCATCTGCTGTTGAAGCTGCGATGACTGCAATAGATGAGGATGCAGAGATGATGAGGTAGGCAACTCCAGCAAGAGTAGCACCTGTGAGGGTGGTGATAGCAGCTGCAGCTGAAACGAGGATACGGATCTGATGGCCAAGAGATGATGATGTAGCTGAAGGGGACACATGAGCGGCAAAGGTCTGGATGGAGAAAACAACCCAAGAGAGAGCTGTGGCAGCTAAGGCTGTTGCTGCCGGGAAAGAATTCGTGGCTGATGCGACATGCGTGGTGATGTTAACTGTGGCAGCTGCAAGGGGTCCTTGGTCAACGGCAGCGACGGTGTAGGTATCAACTGCCCTGCCGACAGCAGTGTTGGCAGGTGCACGCGCGGCACGCGCTGTAGCAGCAAATGTGGAAGAGATAATAGTACTAGAAACGAGTGCAGGTTCTAGGATAGCAAAGACGTTAGACGATCAAGAAGATGCAGCAGCTGCCTGAGAGGCAGCGGGGGATGCAGTGCAATGTGAGGTTGCCTCGGCTCGCTCTGCTAGGGCTGCTGGTGTTGCTGATGCCGCTCCACCAGGGACGATACACGGACTCTGTTGACGCATCCTACGAGTAATGGGAGAGCTTACAAGGGATGGAGGATGACGTTCATGTGGCGGTCCCGTGGCTGGTGCATTCTGTGCGGTTGGAGATTCGTCGTACGCAAATTGACAACAGGTTGTGTACTCAGCAGCATCAGCGCGAGCCACGTCGTCCGATCGGTCGTAGTCCTTCCCACAATAGTACCTTGGGCTGTCATAGCGGCGATGGCAAGACCATGCCTCGAGCCCCGCCCGGTCCACCTCCTCCTCGTAGCGTGCGATTTTCTCATTGATGCGGCTGCGTTCATGCCAACCCCTTGGAGAGGTGGGGGCTGGTTCAGTATCCAAAGGTGAAGCCAGGGTGGCAGCTCAGGCCGCAAACACGACTGCTGCTACTGCTCCTATGTACAGTGGGCAAAGTGCATGCGTTACTGTGAAACACGAGTTACTTGAGGCTGTGAATAGTGCGAGCTGATGCTGCGTGAGGTAGTGGGACGGCAGAGCTATTCAGTGCCGCTGAGGCGGGCCTGTGACCTCCGGGCTGCGGGGCTGCAAGGCTGTTAAGACAGCCCAATGAGGTGCAACTGAGCAACAGGGCAGTAGGCCCAAGTAACAGAGTTGTGGGGCGCTTGGCTGCAAAGTTGCGGGTTGGCAAGACTCCAAGGCTACCTACCTTGGTGCTGCGGTGATGCGGGACTGCTTTGCTGCTAAGATGTAAGCCTCCGAGACCACGAGGTTGAAGAGATTGAGACCGCGGACCTGCAGGACCGTGAGCTGCGGGCCCGTAGTGCAGAAGATGATGTGCCGGGGCTTGAATGTCGTGGCGGGAAGGTGTTGCGGTGTTGCGGTGCTGTGATGCTACGGAACTGCTGGTTGGCGATATGCCGAGCCGAGAGCATTTCCAGTCACTTGCGCATCTTTGGTGTAGTACCGAGAAAATGCGGAGCTGGAGGGTTGCGCTACTACAAGCTGCAAGCACTGCAATAAGATTCCGAGGCACAGTGGTGAACTGTGCGACGGCTAGCAGTCACAAAGAAGTGCAACTACGGGTGTAGAACCCGTTGTGGTGGCCAGAGTACCACGTCGTGTGAAACGCCATGGGTCCAGGATTGATTGAGGGGAGGGAGAGTTTCCCTCCTGATCTGACACCAGTAAATAGCGGTGAGAGGCCAGCACACCCTCTCTACCATGCAAGGTACACTCACGCAACATCAATGGTAACGGGTGGGGCGAGGACTTGGTGAATACCTTAAGAACAGCTAGAGACAAGTAACGAGAGTTGAGGGCTAGCGAGCTCTTGGCAGTCGGTTAACTAGGCCACCCACACGAGTAGCTCAACGTGGGGCCCGGCCGCCACCCGGGGGTTGAACTGAACCGGTCAGCACAAAGCAGTCGTGGTCTTTCATACCTCGGAGTGACCGAGAGTGTGGTCCTGTAGGATCAGCAACCCGGTGCAATGAGCTACACAACTAGCATAGCATGCATACCAACAAAATAAGGAGCCACATCGACTGTGAGCGTATGTGGAAGCATGCATCTCTCAAGTATTCTCTCTCATTTTTTAGCCACACGACAGCCAATCGTTGCATGCTGGAATCAGCAGGCGCTCTCTCTGGTAGAACTGAGCATTACTGAGCTCACACCAATATTGCACCCGGTTGAGACGCCAATTATTCGTGACCCACAATGTGTGGGCCTTGAGCTTCATATCAGCTTAGTCACCTGCAGTGATGGTGTGTGTGAATGAATGAGTCAAGAGGTCACTTGCGTGTTCGACAGACACAACCAAAAATCACAACCCTTGAGACGTCGATCATCTAATCGACGGCTACTACCGCCGTCACCGGCCTATGTCTGCGGGCGACGGGACGTCGAGGCGAAAATTGGGGGAAGTGTTGCGTCCCTGACGTACACGAGTCCCTAAACCGCGTGAGTGGGTATTTCTGTCATTAAATTCATGGTCCATTGCGCGTTGAATCTTGGATCTTTATGACGTTCGACCGAGGTCATTTTGGCCAACTGCACTGACCTCTAATGTTCCATTCCAAAAGTTACTGACAAATTCGACCACCTTCCAAAACTTTCGACATAATTTTCGTGAACTATATCGATGTTTTGATATTGTTCGGTCGACTTCTTGACTGCGCTAGAATTTTATCAAGAAACGCCTCGATATTCTCGAAGCCCCCCGACTTCTCGACAGAGCTTCTCGATGTAGCTTGTCACGGTGCAACCTTACACGTGTCATTTTGCTTGAGTGCTGAGGGTCTTAAATATGCCTCATTATCATCCTGGGCATTGTATATATGTGTTCGACTCACTCGGCACTTATCATCAAAGTGCAATTACTGCCAAAGAGATTTTTGCATTTTTTCCAAACACCCAAATCGTCTTTTGTCCCGCACATCATCCCTGTGATCCACTTACGTTCCGCTCAGGGTAAGAGTAAGGCATGGGACATTGAATTGTAGTGCAGATACAACTCGGGCTCATGGCACTGAGGTTGAAACTGCCAGCCATAGAAAACAGGTTCATGAAGTCCAGGTCAGCACCCTCTCCAAACTCTTTTTCGTTGCCACACAGCGCCAGGATTCAGTGAGCCAATCGCGTTGCGTAGTTTCGGATGGTCCTGCTTTGCAAGTGTGCGCCTGGGAAGGCGCACACTTGCAGCGCAAAGCGGGGCAAGGCGCGCGTGGCGTGTGAGCCTCGTGCCCACCTCCTCGCCCGCTGTCGCTGCCGAGCACCGAGAGAGGCCACCCTGCGTGTCTCCCACAGATTCCGCCTCGTCGATCCATCTGGACGAGACGGCTAGTGGAAACGTGCGCTTGGGAAGAGACCAGACGGCACGCGACCAGGCCTCAAAACTTCGTTCCTTCTATTGCGACCACCCCAAAGCCTTCACCTGCTGCAGGTCGATTCCGCTTGAGTCAGCGCTCACATCCGACGTCACGCGGCCTCCTCTCGCCTCGTCATCCTCCACGGCTGGCGATTACGGCGGAACTGATTCAAGCAGCTGAATTCGAATCCCCGTTTGAGTCTTTCGCCCTTGTCTGATTGAGCGGTTCTCCCCTGAGCACACTGTTTTGGAGCCCGGGCCCCAGTCGCTATGGACGCAGTGCGCTTGCCAGCAGCAGCAACAGCAGCGCGTCCTTGCAGCGGATGCGAAGGCTTCGGCTTGCCCGCCAGCTCCTCCCCCTGCCGCACCACCAGCTGCCGCGCGCCTGCCAACTGCCAAGCCCGTTTCTTCAAGGTGAAGGCAAACGGTCCTCGCTCAACCCCACCGCTCTCCCCTTGTCTG